>WHYT01015813.1:67728-94057 GCA_009806455.1 Tetrax tetrax
CGGGATCACCGGGACCACACCGGGATGTGCCGCGGGAGGACCGGGATCCTGCCAGGATCACCCCCGGGATCACCGGGACCACACCGGGATCAGTTGTGGGATCACTGAGAGCTCCCCGGGATCACCGGGACCACACCGGGATGTGCCGCGGGAGGACCGGGATCCCGCCAGGATCACCCCCGGGATCACCGGGACCACACCGGGATGTGCCGCGGGAGCACCAGGATCCTGCCAGGATCACCCCCGGGATCACCGGGACCACACCGGGATGTGCCGCGGGAGGACCGGGATCCTGCCAGGATCACCCCCGGGATCACCGGGACCACACCGGGATGTGCCGTGGGAGGACCGGGATCCTGCCAGGATCACCCCCGGGATCACCGGGACCACACCAGGATATGCTGCGGGATGACCGGGATCCTGCCAGGATCACCCCCGGGATCACTGGGACCACACCGGGATGTGCTGCGGGAGGACCGGGATCCTGCCAGGATCACCCCCGGGATCACCGGGACCACACCGGGATGTTCCGCGGGAGGACCGGGATCCTGTCAGGATCACCCCCGGGATCACCAGGACCACACCGGGATCAGTTGTGGGATCACCGAGAGCTCCCCGGGATCACTGGGACCGAACCGGGATTGGCTGCGGGATTGTCGGGATCATACTGGGATCACCGCCGGGATCACTGGGCTACACCTGACACCAGGGCCACACTGGGATCAGCCACGGGATCGCTGGGGTCGCACCAGGATCAGCAGTGGGATCACCTGGATTCCATCGGGATCACACTGGGATCACCCCTACGATCACCAGGGCCACACCAGACACCAGGGCTACACTGGGATCAGCTCCTGGAGAGCTCTCCAGGATCACCAGGACCACACCAGGATCAGCCATGGGATCACCAGGATCCTGTTGGGATCACACCAAGATGTCCCTGGGATTACTCCTGGAATCACCAGAGCCACACCTGACACCGGGGTCACACTGGGATCAGCCAGGGAATCACTGGGACTGCACTGGGATCAGCCATGGGATCACCAAGAGCTCTCTGGGATCACCGGGAACCACACCAGGATCTCGCTGGGATCACCTCCGCGATCACCAGGATCATCCAAGGGATCACCCATGCCACACCAGCACCACCCCCAGGATACCAGCACCCTGGAGAACTGGGATCAGCAGCGTACCCCCGGGATCTCCCATACCCTGGGCACCAGCACCCCAGGATCCCCCGCAGCCCCGGACATCAGCACCCCTGGGATCACTGGCAATCCTGGATCACCCCCAGGATCACCAGTGTCCCTGGAATATCCCCTGGGATCACCGGCACTCCCAAATTACCCCCAGGCACCATGGGACACCAACACCCCCGGGATCAGCAGCACCTCAGGATCACTCCCGGGACTCTGGCACCGCAGGACAACCCCAGGATCTCCCCCGGGATCACGCCCAGGACAGCCCTGGGATCACGGCCCGGACGCCCCCGCGCCCCTGGGCCCACCCTCGTCCCCTGCTCTAAGCAGGGCACCGAGTTCCCGAGGCCCTGCCGGCCTCCGGGCCGCATTTCAGGGAGAAACGCCACAAAATCACTAAAACCAGCTCTTGTCCTTTCACGGGTCGTTTTATTTCACCAGCTTCCCAAACTCCGGGGCGAGCTCCCCAAATGGGGCGCTGCCGGAGCACCACAGGACACCCGCCTGCTTTCGGGGTGCGGCAGGACCTTCCTGCTCACACGGGAACCTCAAAACGTTTGCAGCATCCAAAATTGAGATTTCTTGCTTTTTTTTTTCCCAGATTTGGGAGCACGGTGCGGGCAGCAGCGGCACAGGGACCCGCGGGGCCGGGCTGGAAGCGCGAGGGGGAAGCAAAGGAGGGGTGGATGGAGAAGGTTGATGGAAGGCTTCACTCAGTTTGGTTTTTTGGAAGCGTTTTCTTGGGAAATTCAGCCTGGATTGAAGTTCCAGCAGCTGTGTAAGCCTTTGGAAATCGAGAATTACCAAAAAAAAGATGATTTCTAGGCTGTCACGCACAGCGCTTCTGGGGGCAGGAGCCCTTACAGTAACAGCAGTGAGCTGCAACAAATTAAACCAAACCGAGCAGCTTGGGCTAATTAATTTTCCCAGCGTTTCGTGTAAATGGGGGTGGCGTGTGGAAAACCTCCCACGCGGGACGTTTGGATTCAGGGACGCTCCCGCCACGGCTGGTGCTGGTTTTGGCAGCCGGGACTGTTCGTCCCTCGTCCCATCGCTCGGCGAGGCTGGTAAAGCTCCAGCCCCGTGCCAGTGGGTTTTCCAGTAATCCGGTGATTTATCCAGGGCGTTCCCGATGGCCGTGGAGCACGGGTGCCAAATTTTGGGCCTTTCAGGACGATTCTTCCAGCTCCTCAAGTGACTTTGAAGCTCTCAGGGCTCCCCAGCCTCTCAGAGGGGTAAAGGAGCGACTCCTGCCCGCAGCGCAGACCGGACCCTGCGTGTTCGCCGCTCCGGCAAGCAGCGAACGGAGGGCAAACGCCAAGAGCCGCCCGAAACGCGGAGCAGACACAGAAATCAGGGCGGGTACTGCAGGATGGGCCCAGCTCTGCCCCCCCAGCTGCGAATTTTGGATACAAACTTCCCTGGCATGTGCTGAGATGGAATCCGCATCCCACCGGCACTGGTGCTGGAGGAGGAGGACTTCCAGTGGGCGAAGATAACAGCAGCCTGGTGAAGCCGTGCGGTGTCTTCTGGAGCTTTCCAGTTGCTGGGCACCGCCCTCTCCCCCCGGATCGGAATCGCCTTCCCGGAAAGCAGGCAAAACCTTAAATCACCTGGAATCAACACTGCCGCACGCAGCGCCAGGCAGCTGATGGAAACGCGTGCGCCTCTCCAGCTCCTTCCTCTCTCCAGGAGGAGAAACGCCTCGATCCAAGAGAGGACTCGCTCCCACCCAGACCCAGCTCCTCAGGATCCACCCGGAGAACGTCAAACCAGCAAAGCTGGGACTTGGCGCTCCGTCGAGAACGAGCCCAGGAGGCCCTTCCCTCCGGCGCCAGGAAGGAGGGAGGCAGGAGCCCGGGTTGTCCACAACACACCTCAGTCATGACGCTGCGTTTTCAGGGACGCTCCGAGAAACATTTGAGCTCCCTGGCTCGCGTCCTGTCCAAACAGCGCGTTGCCGTACCAATAACTGTCAGCCGAGCTGCACAAGAAGCTGGGTTTGTTTTCCTACTGTTTATTTTTGATAAATCTCTTGTGGACGTGAACGCGGGGCACTCTCAGAGGTGGCGTTGCGTATCCAACGCCCGTTTCCAGGCCAAGCCCAAATCTGCTACGCGACGTGCAGGAAGGACAGGGCTTTCTTCTTCTCGGCCACTGTGATGAGCCCAGGTTTCTTCCGCATTGGCTCGAGGGACGACATGGTTCTAGCGTACGCGTGCTGGCAGTGGGAAACCAACAAGGATTGTTAACGTGAGCTCGGGTTTCAGAGCAGAATTCTCACCTGCAAAACCATTTTTCCTACCAAAAATAAAACGACTTCCCAAGTGGTGCTGGAAAATGTTGCCCAAATGGGACCCACGGGGTGTATGGCCCTGTCACACCAACCTCGCTCTACCAGTGGCAAAGTGATCTCGGAAATTCTCCTTCCGAGCACTGAGGGGCTGGTTTTGAGATGTTTTCCTTAAAAATGCTGGCTGATGTAGCTGTGCAGCCCTGTTACTCATAACCACCTGATCTTTTTGAAGTCCTGTTGCGCTCAGGACCTCGGCGGTGTCTTACGGTGAGCCCTTGCCAGGAAGGAACTAGACGTGAGAAGTGTCGAGGTTGGTTTTTAGCAGAAGGCCACCACAGGATGGGGCCTTTACATCAGCCAGAGACAGCATGTCAAAGAGCCGAGTTGTGCTACAGAACCAAACCAGCATCTTTCGAAAGGCTACGACCAAAATAAAATCTGTTCCGGAAGCGTCCTACACCCCACGCGGCAGCAAGGCGCAGAAGCACTCTGCCAGCGCGCGTCGGCACTGGGCCCAGTTGAGATTACCTTTAGGTCAGTCTTCATTTTGGCCCTGTAGAACGAGGCCGAAGCTGGGGAGCCTGGCAGCATCGTCTCCTGCAGCCGCTCAAACATCTCCTCCTCGTCTTCCTCCTGCCGGCAGAAAGACAGACCCCACTCCACGTGAACAACACACGTCCGGAGACACAGAGCTCAGCCCATCCCGTTTGCCGCACGGAACGCTGATCCACCAATCCGTCCGAAGCCTCAGAAGTGAGAGGTCGCCCCTCCCCGCACCTTAGGTGAGCAGATTTGGGCAGGACTTTGGGCAAAACCCATCTGCAAGGGTGAAGCCCCAAAGACAGCCCCTCAGCTGTCTTCTCACGGCCACGCTCTGCCCGTCACCACCCACAGGGCAGGCTCCCCTCCGCTGCACGGTAACGTCACCGCGTGAAGGAGATCTGAGCTGCAGCGCGGTCCCCCCCGGGCCCAGCTGGCTGGCGTCCGTGCCCGCGCTTCTCCAGGGATCCGTCTGGAAGGCCTGAGCGTGCTGGAGGAACATGGGCTGAACGGAAGTACGATTTTTTTATGATACCGGCTTGCGTATCATGTTTTGGTGCCAGATGTGAGGATAGCTCTAGCAGATTCTTAGGCCCCCTTCTGGGGGCGTTCCTGAGCGGCCGGTGAAATTCTGGTGTGATCAAAGGCAGGTGGTGAAACCAAATCAATCCAAGAGTAAAAGCTGCACACCCTGGAGAAACGGGTTAGAGCAGTAAAAAAAGAGCCAGTGTGGAAAAGGGAAAATGGTTCCACGTAGGAAACCTCCGGAGAAAAATGAGGTGGTTCCCTCCCAGAGCCAGCACGGGCCTCCCAGCAACGCTGACTGGGAGCTGCAGTGGGCTGCCCAGCGAAAGGAAAAAGAAGGAAGCAGCACTGAGCAACGTCACCAGGGCCACTGTTCGTCCTCCGCCTGTAGACTTCTGCCTGTAACATCAACAACGTGACAGAGCCGCACAACATGGCTGCGAGGCACGCGGTCCAGCTTTGGGGTTAGAACCGATGCGATGGCAAACCGCCCGGGGCTGGAAACCCGGAGGGAGTTTCTATGAATACCTTGAGTGACTGGGGCTAGCAAAAGTGCCGGGTGATGCGTTTCCTCTTTTCCCCAAAAAGTGACATCCTGGGCCCACGCAGGCAGTTAGGGCTTTCCTGGTGACCTCGTTAGGTCCATCGCATCATCCAAAGACGGTTGGGTTGGCTTGGCTTGGGTTGGCTTGGGTTGGCTTGGGTTGGGTTGGCTTGGGTTGGGTTTTTTGCTCTTTCCTGTACAGCTCTGCATCTGTACCTGACACCTTCCACACTCTGGTAGGTCACAACATTCTGTTTAAAAGTCAACTCACTAATTTTATTTTTTTTCCTCTCTCACAGGTTTGTTCCTCATACCCTCAAGGGAACAAATTCAGTAGGATGGGAAGAACGCGTTTGTGATCAGCTTTAAACCCTTCCCATGCCTTTGTAGAAGGGAGTAAAGAAAGTGCTTCGCTGAGATTTACACTCAAAATAATCAGACACCTGGAGACAAAAGAGTTCCTTTTCTGTTTTCGTTCTGAAAAAGCTAGAAAGGAAAAAATCCTGTCACACACTACACTCTGCCTAGAAATGGGGGCGTGCATTTAGGAAAGGGGTCACGCCCCTCACTCCTGCTTATTCTCTTTCCCAAACACCCGTGGGTGCCCCCTGCTCCCGGTAGGGATGGGCTTCTGGGAGAGACGGACGTAGGACCTGTCCCCGCCAGCTGTTCTCTGCCATCTGCAGAGGCTGAGCAGCAATAGAATCAGAATCACAGAAGGGTTTGGGTGGGACGGGACCTTAAAGCCCCCCAGTCCAACCCCCCTGCCAGGAGCAGGGGCATCTCCAACCAGATCAGGTTGCTCAGAGCCCCGGCCAACCTGGCCTGGAATGTTTCCAGGGATGGGGCATCCGCCGCCTCTCTGGGCAACCTGGGACAGGGCTCCACCACCCCCAGGGTAAAAAATTTCTCCCTTACATCCAGTCTGAACCTGCCTCCCTCTGTTTTAAACCCACCACCCCTCGTCCTGTCACCCCAGGCCCTGCTGAAGAGTCTCTCCCACCTTCCCTGCAGCCCCCTCTGGGCACTGGGAGTCGCTCTCAGCTCTCCCCGGAGCCTCCTCTTCTCCAGGCTGAACAGCCCCAGCTCTCCCAGCCTTCTCCTCAGGGCTGCTCCGTACCCAGGAGAGGTGTTACACCAGCAACCAACGGGCCGATTCCCCCTCGCAGCCAGGGTGGGATCTCCCTCCTTACCGCGGATCGTTCACGTCAAACCCAGTGGGAGCACTGCCGCCGCGTTCCCATCGGACAGCGTGAAGGTTTTGAGTGACACGTAACAGTGAAGGACAAACCCTGGGGTCACTTCAGAGGAGAATAACCAGAAGCGGTCTGGTAAATAAGAAGCTTGAGAGAAATGTGGTTTTTTGTCAGGAATGACAAAAGATCTCTCGGCTGCTCCAGGGTGGTGGTTTCTAAACAGAGGGCTGGCTGAGCACCAGTTGCCACCAGAGGAAACACGACAGGTTAGCTGTAAACACTGCAGGTCACAGACTGGGAACGGGCCTCCCAGTGACCCCTTGCGCCTCCCAGAAACCCCCTCCCAGTGACCAGCCAGTTTGCCTGGTTACTGATGCCGGGTACTTCAATTGCTCTGTCCAATTTTAGCCCTTTAGTGCTAAAAAGCAAGATGTATCTCCAGAGAGTTGCTCTCCACACCATGGCAGACAGCTTTTCAACGCCAGCCGCTCTGCTTAGAGAAAGGGGCAGAGCCCTCGTCGCCGTGCGGCGCGCGGCTATCGCGGAGAAGAAGCAGAGCTGTCAGGAGAACTCACCAGGCACATGACTCTGTTCATGGGAATCATTCCAGGTCTGATATTGCCACCGGGTTTCAGAGCTTCCTGCAGATCCTGGGGGATAAGGAAGGACTCGCTGTACCAGATGTCAAACTCTGCAAAGGAAAGCAAGGGGGGCAATAAGCAGGGCAGTAACGACCAAGGAGATGAGGGTGGGTTGCTTCTGGCTCCCCGTCCGTGGATCAGACGGGACCTCAGTGCTCTAAAACGCTCAGATGGGACCTCAGAAGTCCAAGCTCTTGGGTTTCAAGAGCCTGTGGGGTGGCTGGCCCTCGGGACAGTCCCCTGAGGCCGCTGGCCGCGAGATGGCACTGCTCCCGCATCCCGCAGACGGGCAGCCAGCCTGCAGCCGGCCTTTTGGAGGGGTCAGCGCATTTGGGACTCGGATTTCCAGACCAAACGATCAAGAAGCACAGGAGGGAGCCCGGGAAGGGAGCTGCTGTCTGTCGTGAAGGATAAAGAAGGTTAAACGCAGAGCCCTGTGGCCAAGCACTGCGGACATGATGCAACACCACTGGTTTCAGCTCCGAGGTGACCCCTTCGCCCTGGGATGACACCAAGATGGAATAAATCCATGCCCATAAACAAACAGCAAACATCTGGAGCACCCAAAAAATCCCAAACGCCGCTCCAACAGAAACCAGTGGCAAAGCTTCTGCACAGTTATGACCTGGCCCTGTTTATCTCCTGGAACAAGCCATGCATTTCTCTCCACACTGATGGATACAAGTTGTGCTCTGGCAAGTTTGTAGAAAATAAAGCGTTGCCATGGGCACAGCATCCGAATGTTTGGGAATCTGCCATTCCTACACCTACTGTCTTCCATCGTACGGGACGAATCCGGGGATACCGCAGGACTGCGCTCCCTCACGCAGGCTCAAACTGAGCGGCTTGCAGGGGAGCACGCGGAGAATTTGCAGGGATCACCCCGAGCAGAGGTGTGACTCATCACCACGAGGGTGGTGCTCGTGAAGAACGCGCTGAAACGACCGAGCTCCGCTTCCTGCCAAGGCGCTCGTGCTGCAACGCGGGAACCTGCGTCTCACAAGGGTACGGAGGAGACATCTGCGAGCCGAAGCTGCAGCCCGGTGCAGTTCCTCAGCCACATCTCTAATAAATTAAATCGAGGGTGAGAGGCAGGGCCATCAGTGGGAGTGTTATTGTCAGCTTCATTGTGAACAGCATCGCCAGCGTGACCCAGGAGCCATTATCTGTGAGAGAGAATCTGCAGCAATTCAGTGTTATGTAAAAAAAAAAAAAAAAAAAAAAAATCCCCAAAACAATTAAAAAAATTCTGGAAGGCAACAGGAAAAAGAGGACAGAGGATGATGGACTTGGTTTATATGCAATGTGCCTGCGAAGTGCTTCAGCTGCCATCAAGCATCCCAGTTAAACTGGAGGCTGTTCAGGAACCGCCCCGCCGAGCCAGTACCTGTGATGAGTTTGTTCCGGCACTGGTCCACCAGATGCTGGCAGTACTGGATTTCTGCCTTCAGGTCCTGCAGCTCAGCATAAGCAGACCTGTACTCTTCCTTCAGGTCTTTCAGCTTCACGATGAGTACAAACTCCTTCTCGTCGATTATGACCTGTCCGTTCTCATCAACGTACTCTCCTGGAGGGCAAGAAAAGGAAACGAAGGTTTCTCATGAGGGTGGAGAGGGACGGAGAGCCGTCATTACACGCCGAACCACACGGTAGTTACCCCGTCATACTGAGGTTAGCCACACAACTGACGTTTCCTTAGACGCCGTTCTACAAATACAGCGTCGGAGCGGTGCGGGGCAGGAACGACTGCTGAACTCTTGAACTCGCTCAAAGGTCAGGGCTCCCCGAGCTGGGATGCGCGCGGATGAAGAGGAGGGGCAGGGCTCTGCAGAAAGACACCCGCTGGACGGGTATCACTTCGGGTTTTTATGAAAACCTCCCCGGGCAGTCACGGTAAGGGGTTTTGAGACAAAGGGCTGGGCAGCTCTTTGGGGACAGTTAAGCCAGCACTACTTCCCCATGATAAACATCCCCTGCTCTTGGTTTCCCTCCAAGCACTTTACTCCTGTGGTTTCCAGCATCCACAATAAACCACCAGTTGGTAGATGTCATCGTCGAAAGCAAAGGCCCAAAAGAAGCGACGAGTCCCTGAAGAGACAGACCCTCTGTTCCATACGGACCCAAGCTGACCTGCTCATCATTTAGAGTTTTGCATCTTGCAGGACCTGACCCTGTTGGCTGGACGGCCGCACTCAGAGAGTGGTGGTCAACAGCTCAATGTCCAAGTGCAGACCAGTGACACGTGGCGTCCCTCAGGGGTCCATGTTGGGCCCGGCCCTGTTCAACATCTTTGTCAGGACATGGACAGTGGGATAGAGTGCACCCTCAGCGAGTTCACCGACGACACCGAGCTGCGTGGTGGGGTCGGCACGCTGGAGGGGAGGGGTCCATCCAGAGGGACCTGGCCAGGCTGGAGGGGGGGGCCCGTGCCAACCTCATGGAGTTCAACCAGGCCAAGGGCAAGGTCCTGCCCGTGGGTGGGGGCAATCCCAGCACAAATCCAGGCTGGGGGGGAACGGATGGGGAGCAGCCCTGAGGAGAAGGCTGGGAGAGCTGGGGCTGTTCAGCCTGGAGAAGAGGAGGCTCCGGGGAGAGCTGAGAGCGGCTCCCAGTGCCCAGAGGGGGCTGCAGGGAAGGTGGGGAGAGACTCTGCAGCAGGGCCTGGGATGACAGGACAAGGGGTGATGGGTTTAAAAGAGAGGGAGGCAGGTTCAGATTGGATATTAAGAAAAAATTTTTCACAATGAGGGTTGTAGAGCACTGTCCCAGGCTGCCCAGAGAGGCGGTGGATGCCTCATCCCTGGAAACATTCCAGGCCAGGTTGGCCGGGGCTCTGAGCAACCTGATCCGGTTGGAGATGCCCCTGCTCCGTGCAGGGGGGTTGGGCTGGGTGGGCTTTGAAGGTGCCTTCCCACCCAAACCACCCTGTGATTCTATAAAGCTGCCACTAGAACTGCTCTGAAACCAGCAGCTCCCCTCTTCTGTCAGATTCTTGCTGGCCAGTCTCCACGCAGCAACTTACCCTCCTGCCACCGCTCCTGCTTCTGAGCCTCCAGAGCCTTTTTGATGCTCTCCATCTCGCGCTTGATGCAGTTGATCCTCTGCGCTACCGTGCTGCTTCTCTTCTTCCTGGCAAGGAGGATGCTCCTGTTCTCTTTAAAGATCCGGTTGATCTCACTTCCGCACTCCTCCTTAAACTGCTCAAATGCCTCCGGCTTGGATGGAGGGGAGCTGCAACGGAAGTCAAAGAAAACGCGCGCAGGCGTGGGGAGATCGGTTTGTTCTGCCCTGCAGCATGACACGGTTGAGGGGAGCGGCCGTAGCTGGGGTTTCTGGATGGTATTTCAACGGGGCCTTTCAGGTTCTCGCTGTGCTCACTGCACCCTGGTACCGTCTCTGTGCCAGCCTTCAGACTCACTTTCCCCCAGTACCACTCCCAGAAGAAAGAGTTATTTACATGGAAATTCCTCAGGAGACGCCTCAGAATTGAGTCTTCCCTCGAAAGTGCATCTTCAATGGCCTGAATTTTCAGAAAAATTATGAATACTGTTCCTCACTACTGTTAAACAGAAATGCCTTTGCTCTTTGCTCGCCGGATTCCCAGCACAGACCAGTCACCTCTGCCAACCAAACCCCAAAGCTGGGCGCGTTGGCCAGCTCTACAACGCTGCTGCCTGTGGCTTTGAAGTCTTGCCTGTTTAGAAAGACCGAATTCAGAGTGGCATGTGCCAATCCTGATTGCTCTATGAAATGACGTGGATGGAAACGTGCCCCCATGAACACCATGAACACGTCAACACAGACCACGCTGGGCGAAAGGAGAGTCCTTCCGGAGAACGCCACGCTCCCAGGGATGCCGCTCTGTGCTGCGTAAGGGCGTTCTCGGTGAGCAGGCTGCATCTGGAAGCTAGAAGTCTCCGCATTCCTCGGTCCAGACCGGCCAAAGCAAAACTCTGACTTCTGCATTCCCCTGCTTGACCTCTTAAGGGCATTTTTCAAACTCCGCAAAAGTTGCACGAGACCGCTTTCCGTGCCAAACTGCTGGCAAAGCGCTGTGTAAACAGCGGCCGCCGGGCGGGCTGCCACAGCTGCGGCACTGCCGGCCCGCCAGCGAGCTACGTTCAGCGCTCTGGGCTGCGTCTTTTGCAGCTGCAGCAGCAGCAGCCTTCCCTGCCAGCCACAGGACTTTTTGAAGAACACTAAAACGCACGCAGAAGGCTTGGAGGAACACGATAACATGTTAAGGTGCTTCAGGGGTAAATTCTCTGAATCCCTCCTCTATACTTTGAAGCAGGTAGCCGTCACTCCGGTGTAAACCACCCTCTGGCAAAGGGGATGTGCTCCCTTACAGGGAAAGCTTACCTGGGCCGCTGGGAATCCTCCTCGGGAGCTGGCTGGGACAGCTCTGCGTCGGTGTTTGCTGTATCCTGGTTGCTTGCTGCCTCTTTCACATCTACATCCTTGGTGGAAATCATTACCTGACTTCTTGGTGGTAAACAACCATCCAGATCTCTCCCGGAAAGAGAGCTCTCAATTCCTTCTTTCCTGACAGAGGGAAAAAGATGAAGCAGAGTAATTTCTTCATAATAGGAAACTAGGACCAGAACAAGCTGCAAGTGCTAGCTTTGCTGATTCAAAGACTAACAGTCTGATGTAGCAGTGAAATTTCTACTGACAAGGAATAAAATCAGCCTTGCTCTGACAAATCCTTCCTTCCCAGAGTGGAGGGACTCCCTTGTGTAGCAAATACCACAGAACACAGCCCAGGCTGGAGTAGCTGTCTTGAGAAGGATCACAAGGACAACAGTCCCACTGTCTGGATCGAGGCACACCTGCAGGCAGAAGAACCCTCTTTACCTTCAGAGCAACCTACAAACTGAATCCCTTAGGATCTGATCTAACCCCACACCTAAATCAAGTCCAGCTTTCTGCTCTTCTCCCTCAGCTCAGCTCCAGGAGCAAAACCAGCCTTGTCTGCAGGGGACAGTGTGACTTGAAAGAGATAGAAAAATGTGCTTGCCAAATCTCCTTCCATCTCCCTAAAAAAAAAGACCACACAGAGTCCCCCGTGTCACGTGGATACTAAAGCCTTGGTGGTTCCTCTCTCTAACACAAGAACTTTGGAGAAATGTCAGGGAAGAACCAAGCAGATGCTCCTGGCCACAGAAGTAGTTGTAGAAACCGGCAATGCAGGGACCTCACTTCTATAAACTGAAGGATCTTTCTCTGCTCAGTACAGATTGCTGGTTCCCCCTTCCCTCTCTAAATCTCTTCTCCTTATCTGCTCCTCTGTCCACTGCCCCTCTCCACTTAGCAGATCTCCTTCTGCCTAACACTTGAAATTCAAACTTTGGGTATAACATGTCTTCTGACGCCGTCACGGGTCTGCGTGTTCAGCTCTCCACTTCTCAGCACAGGCTAATCCCGTCTGTGCTGGCTGCAAGCTCCTCATCTCAAAGCCCCGTCCACCCTCTGTGTCCACAGCTGGAATGTCATCCTTGAGGGAAACACAGAACTTCCGCACACTCGTTAAAGCTGGCTTTGTCTCTGCCTTCCTCCGCGGGCTGCCTGTCACACCTCGCCCGCCGCGATGACACCTCACCAGAGAAAAGGGAGATCTGCCTGGCTGTAAAACTCACTTGGGCTGCTCACTGCTTTTCCTGGATTTCTTCTTCCCACCACGTCTGGATGAAAAAGGAGTCATTCTACCCTCAAAATCCTGTCCGTCCTCTTCCGGCACCAAATGGCCATCCGCAACCACCACACCTGCCTGGAAACAGGAAGAAATAAAACACGGACCAGGAATCATGAGACCACCAAAGCCATGCAGCCCTTGCCCAGCAGCTGTTCCATCCTGTCGTACAATCTAAGCTGGAAATCTTACCAACTATTCCAAGGAAACACATCTATAAGAATGAAGGGAAAACTAAACCGGGGCCAGAATTATCCTCAAATTCATATGCCAAATGTCTTGGCCACGTAGGGGGAGAAGAACTTGGGTCTAGTGTCACAGAAACAAAAGCACACTCAGAAGTCTCCATTTACTGAAGATATGTAAGCTAACTAAGTTTGTTATACTATTTCTCATCTTGCCTCAACCATGAAGCAGAGGGGCCACAAAGCACTAAAAGCAGGTTTTAGTTTTGTTTTCCACTTCTTTAAATAAATGGGTCTGTTAGAGTCTGTGTGCCTCTCTGTTATACAAGTACTTTGCATTTGTCCTTGTGCCTTTCTTCCAAAAAAATTCAAAGCATCCTCAGTTAAGCCACAGGACAAGCGCATGACTCTGCGTAACGGATAATGATTATTGTATCCACTTTGCTGGGTAAAACCAAGGCCAGGAAATAACCGTAATATTTCACAGATGGAAATAAGTAATGAAAAATAGATTATAAACTATAAGATAGAGTCCACATCTGAATTTATGGTTTACACATGATACATCTACTTCGCTCCAGAAATTATAAGGATTAAAAGAGGAATCTCAGCAGAGGCAAGTGATCTGACCCCACCTTCTACAACTAATTAACAGACAGGTCACATTCTAGTTAATATTTTCTTCATCCCCATTTAATAAATTATTCCGTTTGGACAACGAGTCTAACGGACTGCTGATACAAACGCCACTTTGTTAACTGCTGCCCCTCTGCTCTGTGCACGTTTTTTGTCACACGCTCATCCCATTAACATTTCTGAGCTTCGCATTTCAATGGGGAAAAGCTGAGAACTTGAGGGAATTCAAGGTTCAGCAGCAAAGGAGCCAGTTCTGAGACGGATTCCGGGCAGGGCTCACGCAGCAGGCCTTACCTTCTGAACAGCAGCAACAGCAGCAAAGTCATTTTTGTCTATCAGAGCGTACTTGCGTCGTAATCTGGCCTCCACTTTGTGCTCCTGTTGACTAGAGGAGAAAGCAGCCCCTTACCACCGTGGTCAAGGACTATTTCGTATGTCAAAACCTGAAACACCTGCCAGCATCAGATTTCCAAAGAAAGTCATCTTTTACCTGTGATCTCATTCCCCCCCTCGCTCCTTCTGTTCTTCTCCATAACCATTGTAACCTTTTTCCATTCTCCTCTTCCTCACTTTTTCTACAATTTCCCTTTAGGCCTCTTAGATATGGAAGCTTTTTGATGGTAATTTAATACTTAGCATAATCTTTTAATGGTCCAGATCAAATAATACTACCTCTGTTCAGTTCCATCACCTTACTTTAAGCTAGTGATTTTCAAAGTGAGTGATATTTTCACCGAAAGGGAGCAGGTAAAGCATTGTCTGTAGGCCTAAATACACCATAAGAGACTGAAAATCTTCAGAGAATCTGCGAGTTAAAAAAGACTAAAGCCCACTGTTTAGAAAAAAAAAAAAAAAAAAAAAAAAAAAAAAAAAGAGTCCCAAGTTAAAAAATAATAATCAGGCAAAATGTTACCATGAAACCCATTTTGGTTTTGGGTGCCAGCAAAGCCTGACTGCCCAGTCTGATGTTCACACAAGTTTCTAGAGGACAGGCACATTTTCTGCAGCAATATCCCAGCATCATTCTTGCTAGCAGCAACCTCCACTGCCCATCCAGACCATTGCTGTGAAGGTTGGTGGGGCAGGGAGTGTGTGGGTTGCCCTAATACCCTTCTTCTTCGTTGTTCTCTTCTATTTTGTGACGTAGAAGCTGCTTGTCCTCATTTTTAGGATTTTTTTTCCAGCCTGTCGTTCACCTTCCCTCCTCCAGCTCAAAAACCAGCTTTCATCATTTGCTGGTGACATTTTCAAATAGCCACTCTCAACGCTTTCTCCCATCCCACACCACACCAGAGAGCACCTCGCTGGAAATAGCCACAGAACCTGCTTATTGTGCTGCTCCAAATTGCTTTATGACCTTCCTTCGCCATGATTTCTTCAAAAAAAAAAAAGTAAATCTGATGGCATTTAGATGCTGGTGTGGTGAGGCTGTTCTGAGATCTGTCCCCAGATCAGTGAAGTTTACCATCGAGAGCCCTTGCGCGTGACTTACGAGCACTGGAAGGTGAGAATCAATAGTTTTCTTCTGCAAAGGCCAGCAGAATTTGCCCAGAATTGTGTTTTCAGTTACAAGTTATTCCCTGTACTTCCTAATGATTCTTCACCAGTGTTGTGGTGTGATATCACAGACAAAAGCCTGGTGGAATTTAAACCTGACTGTGAAATGCATCAGCCTTGGATATCTTACCTCACAATCCGTTTGAACTGCTTAAATACCTCCTGGATTTGCCTGATGTTCACTATCTGAGGAAGAGATGTGTAACGGTGAGGACACAGGTAAGCATTTCTGCGCGGTGGTCAGCTGCACTCATTGAAGTATTCCAGATTGTGAGGGCTCTGCTTGGTATTCACACTCAAGGAGAATCTTGCACTCAGTCCAGGAAACTGGACAAAGCGATGAAATCCACTACCTCTGCTCTCTGCTCTCTCTCTCTCAGATTCTTCAGTGCCACTGAAGATGTCCTTCCCTGCGTGAAACCCCTTAGTCCTTCTCTGCCTTCCCTGCTCCGCACCCGCACACATCACTTTTTGCAGCTCAGGTAAAACACACCTTCACGTCAGCCCTTATTCCACTCCGCTCCTGCCTGCTGGAGGGAGAAAACGGGACTTTGAGGGAAGACAACGATTACGTGAAATGAGAGCGAGCGTCTCAAGCGTTTTGTTTAAGCTAAAGGGTTATCTAACTCTTTGGGAAACAGTCTTCCAGCAACTCCTGCACGGCTGTCGCAGTGGCTTCTGTTCACAGCCAAACAAAACTTTACAGCAGTGCGTTCCTAACTCCCATTTTCTTACAGTTTGTTTGTTTTCCACAGGAATATTTGTGTGCGCAGACTTGCGCTGTTTCTTTTCACAATCATTTTGCAGTTAACGGGTAGCTTCAAAATGAGAAACCCTGCCCTAATGAACCTGTCTCTAAAGAGGTCGGGCATATTTTGGCAACATAGCTGGTAAAGATTTAGTTTGGCATGGTAGGGCAAAATTTGGCACAAATTCTTTAAAAAAGTTCTCAATAAACATATTCAAAGGGTTTCAGGACTGAGGAAAAGTTTCCTCAAGCTTCCAAAAATAGCATGAAATGGAATCAAAACAAGGGGACAGTCCTTAACACACACACAAAAAATTAAATTACCACCGTGTATAGTGGTTTTGGGGTTAAAGACAGCCTGTTCAGAAGACATTTTCACTGCTTCTGTCTTGGAGTAAAATGGGATGGAATCGGTATTTTTAGTTCTTCTCCATGAGAAAGCTACTTACATCAATTTCATCAATGGCTCCTTTTAGGTATCTACGGACTTGAGACTTAATCTGTGCTATCTGGATGTCAGTCAGAGGGTCGTAAGCCACCAGAGAACGATCTGCCTAAGAGACAAAGGCGAACCACTAAGTAGGAGTGAACTACAGAAAGCCTTCACTAGGTCTGCTCTAAGATGCTGCAGCCTGTTTCTTACCAAGGTGTCGTGCATGGCCAGTTCCTGCTTCAGAAGAACAATCTCCTTCTCCAAAGCTTTCACTGTCGCCTAGCAGGAAAACAAAAGGGTGAGCAAAGGACCAGACGTCACTGGAAAGCAGCATTAAACCGGCTGCTGGAGAACGTCACAGCTGCGTACCAGCTCCCCCAGGGTTTGCTGTCAGGTTTGCCTCGGTGAAGTTGTGAGTCTGGAAATCCCTTTGCCTTTGATGAGCTTCCAGCAGGACAGCTTTTGTTGTGTCCCGGGCGTACTGCCCACAAAGCGAGCCCAGGCCACCAGAAGAAGGGCCATCTGCTTTTTAACGTGATGCTTTCCTGCTCCGGTGCCGTAGGGGCCATCAAGCTCTGGACTATGAGATATTATCTTGAAAGCAGAGATGTATGCAGGTTTCCACTCCGACCCTTCCTGAATGCAGTAGGAGTTCTGACATTCACTTTAATAGAGGAGGGGGCCTCCTGTGGTGTATTTGATTTAATTCATCCATAATGTGGAATATCTTCAAGCATTCAGGGTTTAGAATGTGTTTCCAGAAGGGTGTGGGTCCACAAAACCCCTTAGGATTCGGCGAGAACTGGACACTGAGCTGCTCTTTAAGTGCCCTGCTGAGCACCGAAGCACAACAGCTTCCTTAAACACTGCTCTCTTGGCTACTCTTATCCACTCCACACGTCTCAACAAAAATGAAAGGGACTGAAGAGGAAAAGACGGTTTGTTGCACAGCTGCTTCTGGAAGCTGTCGGATGAAACTCCCCAGCTGTTTCTCTGTGAGATTGGGCTATGAAATACAGCAGGGTTCTCACACAACACGTGTGTTACGGAGCAGATAATGCTAAATTTGCTCTTTGGGCTATCAGTAATTCATAGAGCATTTACCATTACCATTTACCATCCTATGGTCTTTTTCTTTCAATTATCTCCTTGTTCAAACAAGTTTTGTAAATGAGGCAGAACTGCTGCATTACCAGCAGCAGGAGGGATCAAGCTGCAGGTAGGGCTGGAGATGATTTCCCCACATACCAGGGGGAGCAGCCCACACCACAAGCTCTCTGTCAAGAGGGGAATCTTATAAAAAAAAATTAAAGACCCTTACGTATGCAGTTGAAAGATTTACCACGTGTCAGGGAAGATGTGACCATCGGTACCCTGCACCGTACATATCCAAGGTAACTGTAAGTAAATACCCATTAAAAGAAGTGTAATACGAATCCATTTCATCAGATACCTCAATGTCAGCTCGGCTGATGAGTGGCAACTCATTAAACTACTGCATTTCCCTCTGGTTTTTAAGGTAATTATCCTAAATAATAATGAACCTGAGAAAAGATGCCTTCTTCCATTCCCCTCTCTACGTACCTCTTGGTCGTACGTCTCGTTGATGACTGGCTCTGTTGTGACCCATTGCATTCTGGTGGCAAAACGAAGAGAAGACAACTGAAAAACATAGTTTTTACGTCACTGCAAGAGATATTGGCAAGGATATCATTTTCATAATCACTTAATCATAGCAGATGCCAGAACAGAGAAGTAGGAAAGCTGTTAACTGCAGGGAGCAGTGTAGGATTTCTCATTCCAGGAGCGTATCTTCCGGCACTCACTGGTTTCCATGCGATGCGTGTCTGCACTGACGTTGGTTTACCACATAAAACTTTCTTGGCAAAGAGCAAAGTGATTCCCTTCTCCGTGTCACAGGTGTGGTTAAGCAGACCCAGCTCACACAGTAAGATCTTCACCATTTCATTGTTTCACAGGTTAAAATAAACCTTACTGTTAGGTTACTCCTGACTCCTGAACCCGCTGAAAGCCAGCTCAGCTCCGATGCGAACTGGTGCAATTCCAGCGACCTCATTATGTGATGTACCATTCAAACAGGTACGTAGAGTTGAACCGACGGTAATAATTAATACGAGACCATAATAATTAATAATATCCAGTCTGCTTTGATTTCAGCTGCTTGTGCCTGCTCTATTTCAAGCTCTCATTCCCCCCCCACCGCTGGGCCAGTTACCACCCAACTGTTTGCATCCCAAAGCAGATGGGTGAGAGCAATCTGCTTGCTGAGCCTTGGAGAGAAGCTGAGCTAATCCGGTGTTTCTGGTGAACTAGACAGGATGTTTCTGCGGGACTCCTGCCATAGCCCTCCAGAGACTGGTCTTTAAACCCAGCTACGGCAAATTGCAGCAGGAATCTGTTAATTCTGCAGAAATCAGTTTGACTTACAGTCTCTTCTATGTGCGCAGCTTCCCCACAGATATTTGCCACTAGGACAGTATTGCAGTTTCCCCCTGGGGGAAAAAAAAAAAAGAAAGAAAAAAGAAAATAAAAGCAAAGAATATAACCTGTGGTTTTTGTTGTTTCCTTTTCTGGAATGTATATTATGTGCTGACTAAAATAGAGAAAAAGAAGCAACAAAGAACACAGCCAGTGTGTAAGTGTGTCTCTAAAATCCCCTGTGCACAGAAACACAGGGACAGAATGACTAAAGAGCAAAGGTGAAACGTGTCTCTCGTGCGGCGATGATGCAGTAAGAAGATGGGAATACAAATTGGGAAAGCCTGAAATTGGGAAAACAGGAGCAGAGGATTTTAAAAGCCCTTGGCCTAAATCTAAGAGCGGGGAACCTGGCAGGACAGAGTTGCTGCCTTTCCAAAACACAAGGCAAGACTTGTGCTCTGAGCGCCTCCAACGTCACTCTCGGCTCTGATGACTTCAGCTGCTCCGCACAAACACCTGCAGCCTGTTTTCAGCTGCCTTCTCCTGCCCGCGTCTCCAGCCTGCATTCCAAGAGGGTTAGCCTTTCCTCCAGGAGCATCTGAAAAGGCTTGTAACATGCTAGGGTTTTTTTTTTTGTGGTAGTTTTTTTTAAGTATTCCAGCTAAGGTTTTGTGAGTTTCCACTGGCTTGATCAGCCTGGGCTTTGTTCTGTCTCCTGCGCCCACTGGTTTATTTGACGAGGAAAAGCAGACACCCTCTGAACAACAAATTAGTTCCATGTGTTTCTACGTTATGGCCTTAGGAGTTGGTACGCTCACCGAAACAAAAATGTTTTCTAGGAACTTTTTGGGGCCGCTGTAATCCACAGCTCTTACCTAGCGAGTCCTTGAGAACGTGCGTGAGCTTGCACTGCCGGAAGGGGATGTGGTCCCTCTTCGGATCAGCCAGGGCCATGATGATTTGCTCAAGGAACAACAGCGACTTGTTGATGTAGGTGGCTTCTTTCAGAACCTGGCCTTCAGACTGTAACGGAGATGAAAAGGCAAAGCTTCCACACCAGGAGTTTCTGGCTGAACGGCAGAGGAAAGCTGATTCCTTACTGAGGGTGCAACTCCGCTTGACCGCGAGGAGCTAATTCAGACTCCACAAATTCCTGATCTAGCGCTTTCCTCAGTATGCAAACAAGTTTTCAGAGACCTCAATTTTTCATTACAAGTCTACCAGGACCACTGGCTTTCCTTCCCAAAGGGTAAATTACATATTTTTCACAGGGCTGATGTGATTTCTGTGCTGCTCAGTACAGAACATCACGTGGGACCTGAGGAGCTTTCAGTTGTTGAGCCCTAACGCTCTAAGGAAGCTTCACCAGTTTGCCTGCTGTGAGCAGAAGTGGGGGATGGGCACTGTCACTCAGGGAACAAAGAGGAAAATCAGAGGTTCTTTGTCCTAATAGTTGGTGGCTCTGGCCCTGTCTTTTGTGGAGAAATTGTAGACTCAAATTAACCGAGTCTGGGTCAGGGTGGAAGGGACATGCAAGATGGGAGTCACGTTTACGTGGTCTTAGAGCAAACAACCGAGCACCCTCTGACGTGTTAACGTGACTTTCCATTTGTCACAGTCTCTCCTGTTCACCACAGGCTGAACTCTTTTGTGGGGAAACCCCGTAATTTCACCTCCACCGTGCTGATGACTGGACTCCTCACCATGGACTGAAATATTTCTTCCATTACTTACTCCGGTCTTGCTCAGCCTCTCTGAGCCTGCCAGATCTATTAAGTTGATTTTAGAGTTAACGCATTTGACGTCTGAGAAAACTCTGAAATGAGACTGAGGGGGAAAAGAATACAAACTGTACTTAGCAGTAGACAAAACTGAAATACAGTCAAGAACAGACAAGTAAAGATCTCAGGCACCTGAGTCTAGGAAAAACTGCTGGAGCTCTTACCTCAATGTAAATAGTAAAGATGCAATGGGATCTGGATGAATTTTTATTCAGTGTGTGCTCTGCTATCACTCTGTTGGTCTCACCCTGCAAATGAAGTCAAAATTGAAGACTGTTTTTAAATTTCTGCATTGGTAGAACAAATTGAAACTGGAAACGTGCACAGTAAAATAAAGAGTGGTTCAACCTTCGCCCTGCAGAGGTGACACCGGTCAGTTGGTCAGAGCAGTCAGAGCAGGAGCTCAACGAATTCACCTCTTTTTCTTACTCCAAGGCCTCCCAAAGCATTTTCACGGTGCGGTTGGTAAAGTGACTGTTTACTGTAATAGTGCCTTTTACTGGAGACCACATTAGCTGGGTTTCTACTTTCAAGGCTCAGTTCTGTGGCTTTTTGAGGAACAGCCAGGCAAGGCTTGCTCAGAGACAATACCTCCCTGGCTGTTTCAGTTTCTTGATGATTAGAAAACCAAAAAGCTCGCCAATGTCATAAAAAAAACTCACACATAGATAAAATCCACAAATTTGTAATGCCTACCTACAGGAAAAGAAAATAACCTTTGAGAACTGGAAGGTCGGTGACTGGCTCCACACTAGGGAGGGTAAATCCAAGAGGAAGAGTGGAGGTGAAGATCTCTAGGTAAATACGATCAGCCCCGCTCCACAAATGAAGAGTCACGGCGCAGTGGGCAGACTCCTCAAAGCCCGGAGCTTTCTCTGTGAACCTAGAGCCACGGGCAGACCTCATCCAGGGACCTGAACGGATCCCCGGGCGCCACTGCACTGCTTGGGTCAGCAGGTCTCAAGTTAAGCTGCATTAGCAGCGTCCTTCTGCTCCTTAAAATGAAAACGGGAGCTCCTATGAATGGCAGAGCCCAGCTTAGGACCCCACGGTCCCGTTATTAAAAAGGCAAGGCAAAGATTTTAAGGACACCACCGCGTAAGGGTATGCTTTCTGCACACAGAAACAATTATTTATTCATGTTTTCCTTACAAACACAAGTGTCCACAAGAAAAAGAAAGATGCAGGCGTAAGTAAGCAAACTCCCTTGACAAATCTAATCCACGGTGTGAAGGTCCCTGCTGTAAAATCTGACCAGCGGTGCCTGTGCCACAGCCATCCCAGGCTATCTGCCAAAGATGTTGCTGGTAAGACTCTTCCTGGAGCATTGGCATAGCTAGGACAGGCAGGACAGGTTTTCAGGAAGAAATTCCAGTGCAGGTCAGCTGGAGGGCCTAAAAGGATCCCAAATATTCTGCATTTTGTACTAAGTCACTCCCTGGCACCTTTAAGTGACAACCAGGGTAATGAAACCAAGAGTTTGTGGCTGTCTGGGATCTCGGTCTGCCGAAGGGGCTGGTATTTGAGATCAGAGTTCTGAAATGAGGGCAGATTCTGTGGCTGCCTTCACCAGTTTGGTGCTGCCTGGAATCTCCAGCGCTACTACATTCCATGGTCTCACCTCAGCGTATTTCCTCCATCACTTGACCTGCTCTGGCGCACACAAAACAGGGTTTCCCCTGGAGATCTTCCAGAATCTCTGTGCCAGGGATCTTTTCCTTACATGGGCTACAAAGAGTTTCTGGAGAACAAAGAGGGTTTAACCTCCCTCCAGCCACCCTAGCCACCCACCTCCTGCTTTACTGCCTCCTCCCTCCGCTAAGCCGATAAATATAACAATCAGATAAAGCGTAACAGTTGGGTTTTCTTGCCTCAAAAAAGAGATTCAGAGCATCTTCCTCGTGCGTGACTGAGTGTATAGACAAGCCCCTCACAGAAACACCCAGTGGGCAATCCACCACAGCCAGCTGCACGTCACCCGTCCCATCGCCTGGCACGGTGGACAGGAGGTCAAACAAGGTCTCGTTGTAGATCTCCAGGTAGGATATCCGGACGGTGACGAATGGATCGACGGAATGGGCAGTTGCTTTGAAGACCTACGCCAAGACAAAGAGTTTGTCAGCGGCGGTGCGAGTTCGCAAGCGGAATTATTAGCTAGTTACGGCTTTCCAGAGAAGCTGTTTATAACTTCCCGAGCAGCTGCAAGCGCATCTGCGTGTGCGTAGCTGGTTCTGCGCTGTGGTTGCCTGAGGGCTGACAGGGCTAAGTCAACAGTTTTAATAGGATTTTGCAAAATTATAGTTTTGAAAACAACACTTTTGAGGGCCCTGAGCAACCTGATCCGGTTGGAGATGTCCCTGCTCCGTGCAGGGGGGTTGGGCCGGGTGGGCTTTAGCGGGCCCTTCCCACCCAAACCGGTCTGTGGTTCTTACGCAAGCTAGGAGAATTAAACAGGAACAACCTCTGCAAATGACAAAATCATAACCACAGAATTCCTCCTGTCTTTCTTACAGGCTGTACGCGTTACGTCAGCCCCATACCGCGCGTGCCAGTGGTCGTGGTGGGAGCGGGGAGCGCTCTGCGGTACCACTGCCTCAAGGTAAGCAGACCTGCCCCCACAAAGCAGCGGGACCCGTGTGCCCCTGGACAGCACGAGCTGGTACAGGAGACGTTCCTGTTGTCTCCTCCGGCCTCTGTTCCCGTTCAGATCCGGTACCTGCTGTATGGCTCGGGGGATGATTCCTCGGTGCTTGTACTCCGCAGTTGCTCCCGTCATCGTGTAAGTCTTCCCAGCCCCTGTTTGCCCGTAGCACATTATCGTGCCTAGAAAAGATTCAAAAGCCAAAGAATCAACTCAGGAGGGAACCTCTGCATTTCTCAAAGGGAGCATCAAAAGGATCTCTCCCTCGGATCAAATCTCCACTTATCAAAACAATACAAACAGCAACAAATCACCATTGTAGCCAGTTAAAGCTTCAGACACCAATTCCTGCGCTACAGCCTTGTAAGTGAGGTCCTGGGAGGCGTTGTGAAGGACGCCGTCCAGCCTAAAGGACCAGTCGGTCTGCTTGTTGTTCACAACTCCTTTCCTGGCGTCTTTTGGGATGTATATGTCTATGCTCTGCAAGCCAAAGAGAGAGGAAGATAACTTCAACAGCCCTGAAGAGCTTCAGCAGTTATTGTCCCCAAAAAAATACCCCACCCACTGAAGACTTGACCACCCTTTGGTGGTGTTTTACTGAGCTTGATGGTATTTTCTGGTAATAGATGTTCCAAAAAAAGGAAATGTGGTTAAGCTCATCTGTTCACCTTTCAGTGACGTGTCTGATTTTGTGTCCCAGGGAAATTATTAGTTGAGGAGAAGGAAGACAATTATTAGTTAAGAGAAGGAATTTGCATGCGGGGGGGATAGAAATAGACTGCGCCACAGGGAGACCTCTTAGGCTGGAATTGTGGTTAGCACTGGGAATTCCTCAAGGACCAGAGTCCCAGCCCTCTGGAGGAATTTCTCTGGCGACTGCATCACAAGGAGCGTGTTTTCCGTAGCCACGCTTGCTGACACAAAACCCCCAGCCACTGGCAGCGCGGAGGAGAACAGCAAGCAGCAACACGTGAATCAACGCGCACCGAAACGTTACGCGTGGCCTTAGGGAATGAGGAATTCTGCATTTCTGTGGGAGAACTGCAATCAAGCTCCAAACCTTTCCCACTTGCAATCTCTTTCCCAAACCTTTCCCACTTGCAATCTCTTTCCCAAACCTTTCCCACTTGCAATCTCTTTCCCAAACCTTTCCCACTTGCAATCTCTTTGTCTCTACCTTGTTGTCTGGCCCAAACTTGATCATATCTTGAGCGAAATCGGCCGTCGGCTTGACTCGCACAAATGTACGGACTCTCTTTTCTGCTGCATCCATTCTGTCTAGAGAGGAAAAAAAGGGAAAAATCAACAACCTTGCACGCCATAAACTGAAATGTGATGTTATTTGTTACAAAAAGGCCAGCTACAGAGCAGTCAAGTTTAAAAATAAAGTGTTGACAAATGTTCAGCTGCAGTTTCAATCCTTTTTAGGAACAACTGTGGGCAAACGGTTGCTGAAAATTCCTTCCAGCGTTGTTCTGCTCAGAAAACGAGCGTGTGAAAAAAAGAAGGGTCGCACTGATCGCTATTTCCTCTTGTGTCTCGGGCACATTAATGTTTGACAACACGAGGTTTTCTTCCTCTTGGCCTTGCAAAGCAAAACAATCGCAGGAATACGAGATGGATTTTCTCTTGTCCAGCGTTTTCCGGGGGCGAAGGCACACGCAGCCTCCCGTTCGTGACGTCCCGTCCTCCAGAGCTGCGTTTGCAGCTGGAGGCTCCAAGGAAGACGCGTTGCAGGTGAAACCAAGCGTGAAGGAGCTCAACAGCGCTGTGAGAGGGTGTGCAGCCAGGTGGTACGCCGGCACTTCCAGCGCCCCGAGCAGCACTTACAGTCTGCACCGAACAGGCATTTCTTAAGTCTTTGTAACCCCTTCTTCATACTGATACTAAAAATATCTGTAAGCGACTAACGAAGACCTGATCTTCAAGTTTCCAGAAGAAAAAAAGTCATGTGCCCGACAATTCCTGGGGAAATTCTTGTGCTGGTCTGTGGGAATTCAGTCAGCAGCTGTCGATATCCGGCACGGCTGGAGATCTGCTGACTAAAACCCACCTGAAAAAAAAAAGATCCCTCCCAGGGAGGACTTGGGACACATCTGGCTGCTAAAGCCTCACCCGGAAAACACGGACGGAGTATTGTCACCCCCGGAGCGTGCAGAGCCTACGTTTTCTCCTGACTGCTTCCTACAGACAGCCCGCGCTCAACAGCGGGGTAGTGTCTAGCGACAACTTCCAGTTTCAGACTAGATCTCTTGTACCCCTTTATATTAAACATTTTTTTCACTTTATCTGCTGTGACTGCTCTAAAAAGAAACGTAGAGATGTGAGCTGAACCGAGACCTCCCTTCGTTGCAAACAGAGCTCAGCGTTGGAATCGCTACCTGCTAAAAGCGTTGGCCTTTTCCTGAAGTACCGCAGCGATGCCAGCGCAATCCCCGCCACGGAATCCAAGTGGGCGCTAGGCTGCCGTCGTCATCCTCTCTTCGGTGTCAGAGAGCCTTCAAAGAAACCATCTGCCAACAAGCACGGCGATGAGGACGCGCCCGGACGTCACCGGCAGGATTCTGAGTGACACGCGGGGAAAGCTGCCAAAATATTTCCCGGTAAATAAACCGAATTTGTGCAAAGCTGCAGCACAAAGCGGAGCAGGAAAAAGGAGCAAGGGAAAATTTTAGGCAAAAGCTCTGATATGAATCAGAGGGAGACAGGACAAATTCAGAAAGGAGCGGCACTTCCCTCACTGCAACAACGCCCGTTGTTCGGTGTTAGGACCAATGCAAATTCCTCCTGGGAGGAATTCAGAATTTAGGAACATTTAGGAATGTTGGAAGATGGGAAGGAAGCAGGGAAACACCTCTCTGGCAAGCTCCTAACCACCAGCGTGGAGACCAAAAGCTCTCCAGCTCATCAGCAATACCCTAAGCGAAGCAAACCACAGCTCACAACTCGGGCCGCCGGTTGTGAAGCTCTCTACGAGGAGCGGCCAGACCCAAGATTCTCGGTGCCTCCTGTTAGTCAGTCTCAAGAGTCACAGAGTGGAATTAATGGAAACGGAGTTTCCTGGGATACAGGAACACAGGGAGTGCCGTGGACAGCCCGGCTTACAAGGAAAAGGAGTGAGATCGGAGAGGGGCCGGGGCGGAGGGGGCTGCGGGGAGAAGGAAAGGACCATCTGTGTTTTAGCAGCCCTGGGAGGCGGGGAGACAAGGCCTGAGGAGAGAGCCAAGGTTTGGAGGAGGTGAGGCTGAGGGGAGGGGAGGGCAAGGCCTCTGG
>WHYT01015814.1:13614-31546 GCA_009806455.1 Tetrax tetrax
TCCAACAGCCACAGGACTTCTCTTCAGGCACGGCTAGGAAAAGCAGTAAGACCATTTTTCACACTGAAATACTGCTTAATGCTAACAGTAGCAGATAAGAGAGAACAAATTAAAATCAAATAAGTAAAACGAACAATACAATGCTACAGGTCCTACCATCCTGGGGTAACTGATAAGGCTGCTCTTGCTCCTCCTAAATAAACTGAAAGTATTTCTGCTGGCGCACAGAGTTGGCAAAAACAACTCGCAAATGGGAGCATGGAACAAGGATGTTAAAATTCAAGGTTTTTCTGCAAGCAGCCTCCATCACATTTTCATAGAATCACAGAATAGTTTGGGTGGGAAGGGACCTTTCAAGGCCACCCAGTCCAACCCCCCTGCCAGGAGCAGGGACATCTCCAACCAGATCAGGTTGCTCAGAGCCGCAGCCAGCCTGGCCTGGAATGTTTCCAGGGATGGGGCATCCACCGCCTCTCTGGGCAACCTGGGCCAGTGCTCCACCACCCTCAGCGTCAAAAATTTTTTCCTAATATCTAATCTAAATCCACCTTCTTCTATTTTAAAACCTGTCATACCTGTCCTGTCACCCCAGGCCCTGCTGAAGAGTCTCTCCCCACCTTCCCTGCAGCCCCCTTTGGGCACTGGGAGCCGCTCTCAGCTCTCCCCGGAGCCTCCTCTTCTCCAGGCTGAACAGCCCCAGCTCTCCCAGCCTGGCCTCACAGCAGAGCTGCTCCAGCCCTCTCAGCATCTGCGTGGCCTCCTCTGGACCCTCTCCAACTGGTCCATGTCCTCCTTATGTTGGGGGCTCAACATTTTCTTGAACGCTGCCCTTCTAGAGCTACTTGGAATACAATGGGAGACAGATTCCAGCTGACTCTTCCCTGCTTCTTACTGAATGAGTTTATGATCATATTCTGGTCCAATGTCCATCGGCGCAAAACCTCTTTTCTACAAGATCCGTGTTTCCCCACCTCAAAAGCAGTCTCAACTAAGGCAAGATATGGCAGCTCACCTGCAAAAGAGAGAACCTGACATTTAAGATTATTTTTACATTCTAATAGCCTGAACCAATTACGTGATCTCCACAGGCCCAGATTCAGATTATTTTAAAATATTCCGGTAGTAAACCAAAACAAATAAAAATCCCTCTAAAAATTGTCAGAAATTGTAGCTTGAGCTGCAAGTAATAAAAATCTGATCACAAAGGGCTCTCATTTTCTTTGTCTCTGAATTACCTCAGTCTTTGAGACAGATGCCACACAACTCTCAGTGAAGAACGAGACTTGCTGTGCTGTGGGGAAAACTCTGTTTTTCCCCTTAAAACCAGTTCAAACCACGTAATCATTAAAAAAAAAAAAAAATAAATAAATCTATTTAGCTGTTTCTGGTTTGTCACCTCCTAGATTTAAATGGAAGTAGAAAGAGGGGCTCTTTGATCATTACAGAATGTTTATGAAACCGCACAGCAATAATTCACAGTGCTGGACTGCGCCAGCAAAGCTGTTGGGAAGCCAGCAATAAAGGAGACAGTGATTTAATTTCAAACACACCTCAGCGAAACGTAGGTGGTTGCTACTAGAAAAAAGGAGAACGATCTTTGCTGAGAAGACTGCTCCAACCTCTCCGTAATTTTGGGCGCTGATTTGGGCAGAAGGGCTATAAAAACCAGGAGTCATGGATAAAAAATGACATTCTTTTTAGAGGACAGGCAGCTGTTGCTTAGAAACTGTTTACAGACAGATCTAGCTAGTATATCTTAAAAAAAAAAAAAATAGGTCATTCTTTACTCGAGGTAGGAGAGATCTTTATTGATGTAAAATCCTCTACACCTTCTCTTTATGTTTACTGTCACTAATTAACAAAGCTTTAGGAAGGCTGCTTGGATGCTCTTTTTACCAACCACTGCACATTCCCAATTTCAGAATTACCAATTTTGAAACAATCTCGTGGCTAAACAGAGGGGATTCTATGCCCAGGCATAGACTGGACCATCTTAGGAGAGGACTGGCACCAAAAGTGAAATCAAAAGAGTTGGGCAACAGTGTAGTTAATCTTCTCATCCGTCTCTCAACTGTTGAGCAGGAAAAAAAAATACAAAAATTAAGAAAAGAACATGTCAATACTACTAGACCAAGAAAAAAAATCTCAGTTCTAGTTTTCAAATGTGTGGTGAAACCAGATCTGCTAAAAATGGAAAGGCAAAGACCATAACGCTTCTCTGAAACCATGAGGGAACAAAGTTTGCCTTGAAGAACAGAGAGCGGGGTTTGAATGGGATCATTTTATCAAGGGAAATGGTACAAGGAGCTCCACGGTGTCTAAAACAAAGGTGCAAGCATATCAAGCACTCACCGCACGGAGAAAATAAATTAGTTCACAGAAGATGGGAAAGAAAAATTATATCAATCCAGAGCCAGTTTTCTCCCCTGCATAAATGACCCATGCTTGAACAGTTTTTCCCCGTGTAAATAACTACATTTACAGGAAGCCTCAAGTAAGAAGGCCCTTATATCATTAGTCACTTAAAAACCACTCCAAAAATTCAGACAAATCACCGCTTCCTAACTAAAAGAAAATAAAATGCACTGCTTGTGGTAATAAACAGCTCATCGTCATCATTCCAGAGAAAGTAATTTTTTTCTCTTCACTTAAAAATAAACATAGTAGGGGCTTGTTTTCTTCTATTAAGGAAATCATACCAAATGAACACAGGGAGAGTCAGTACCACCACTTGGCACCTCAGGTAGCGACCATCCCGATGCAGGAGTGATAACCCCCAAAATCAAAGCTGGGGTTTTAGAACATGTGCTCTGGTTTAAACGTCAAGGGCAGATCTCAAAGGCAGTTAACAAAGCATAGATTCTCTACGGTGTCAACATCAGGTCACTCTTTAGGCAGGAAAAATAAGGATCACAACAGCACGCGTAATTTAATCACTGCTGCTTAAGTCACGGGCAAACACAACCCTGTGTTCTGACGCCGAGAGTGACAAAGAAGCTCTCTTAAGATGACTTGTGGAAGCTATAGGTGGAGTTAACACACGAGATACACGTTTGGGTTTCGAGGGTTATCGCAATGCAACGCAAGTTCAAAGTCTGTGAAAACTGCTCAACTCCCCCCTCCAACGCACGGCTTCCCGCAGAAGGAAGGTGGCTAAAGGGGCAAGACCCTCCTCTCAGATGCTAGAAGTGCAGACAAAACAGCAGAAAAAGAAAAGCCTCTTAAGAACTACAACTATTATCATCCGCAAATTAATCTAGAAATATACGTTTGATAAAAATAATCACATGGAGAATGTTAATTATTTACAAAATTGAAGATAACGCGGTCCATTTCCCAAAGGTTCCTAAAGCCACGCAGGAGACCTCTGAAGCGTGGAGGAGAGGCCAACCTGATTTGTATTCATGTATTTCTGTGCTTATCTACATAGAAAACAGAATTATTTTCTATTTAGCCCTCTGTCAGGTTTTTCAGGTTTTAAAATAACCGTTAATGAAATCACAGGCCTTCACCACAAAAAGCAGTAACAGAAATAGCAATATGACAGCAAATATTGGACTCTAGCAACACCAAGCAAGCGTGTAGCAAAAAAAAACCACCTTACATTCTGTTGTCTTGAAATAAAACACAAGGAATAATAGATTACACGTTACGAAGGCCTCCCTACAATGACAAGCATTTGCTTACGGCTTTCGCACAAATACAGCTCCTAAAAACTATTGTTTGCCTTTGGCTTAAGAACATTACTTAGCATGAAACAGTTCAGCAGTATTCATTACAGTAACACATATTACATTAATTAGAGTAACTGCTCATTACATTAACACATAAGGTATGCAGAAATCACTCAATGCATACATAATTTATTATAATAAAAATCAAGTTATCTATTTTTTTGTCTTTTCCACAATATTCTGCAAAACTCAATGATTTTAACTTTAAAAATACTACTGACCTATAATTTTCACTACATTAGAAGTACAGAGACATACACTTTTTGGACTGAAGTTTGGACTAAAGTTTAGGATTGACAATAGACAAATACTTTCTTTAACAAAAGTAACATGTGATGAGTTTTTTGTTTTGTTTTGCACTTTCAAATGAGAGGATCTTGATAAATACAGCTAAAAACCACCACTTTCTTTAGTGGTGATTAAACATGTGCAAGGACTGCACATGGTAGTATCACTATTGTGACAGAAGAAATCTAAGTGATTACAAACCTTCATCAGATTCATCTGTTTCATTTAGAAAGATCCAACAACAAAAAGGCAATAGTCGTTCTTCAGACACCAAAATTTCCTTGGAGAAACAAATGATGAAGCGTTTCCAACCTATTGACAACGATCATCATCCTTGATATATCTTGCATCTCACCTTACAATATTTTCCATAGGACACTCTGTATTTAGTAATGCAGGCTCACAGGAAATTTAAATTATTTATTCAAGATACTCTGCATATGAGATACATACACCTAAAATACACATAATTTATAGACAATATTCATAATTTTCCTTATTTCCACTTATCCAAGGGATCTCTGAAATATCAGTACTCTCACCAAATTTCGTAATTATTTAATGCACGTTGCCACACTAAAGACTAACCAAGAATTGTGGTTCCTCCCATGGTGCTCTTCCACTCACGTTAGCACCATTTGAGAGAATCTAATGAAACCCATCAAGTAACTCAATGCTTTCATAAGTCTGAGGTATTTTTTTTGTCACTGAGATGAGCTATAGAATCGTAGAAGGGTTTGGGTTGGAAGGGACCTTCAAAGGTCACCCAGTCCAACACCCCCGCAAGGAGCAGGGACATCTCCAAGCAGATCAGGTTGCTCAGAGCCCTGGCCAACCTGGCCTGGAATGTTTCCAGGGATGGGGCATCCACCACCTCTCTGGGCAACCTAGGCCGGTATTCCACCACACTCAGTGTAAAAAAATTTAGTTTAAAACCATTACCCCTTGTCCTGTGGCAACAGGCCCTGAATCCAGGATACTGTCCAGAAGCAAGGCAGCAGTGACCGATACAATACTGGACCTGCATGAGACCCATGACCCAAGTCAAGACCAAGCTGAACACTGTCAGGTGTCTACAAGGGTGTCCTACGAGCTCGCGTTCAGTAGCTGAGTCCATCTGTAACGTTTTGTTCAAGTGGCCCAACGCGACAGAACGAGTTTCTCACTTCAGAGGAAAAGCTATCTTTAGATCAAGACAGGAACAGAAAACAGCTCATTAAAATGAAAGTTTGAGCAGGGTGTATTGTATATTTGCAGCAGATGAGAAATCAGACGTAAAAAAAAAAAGAGCTGACGCACTGGACACTTGTTACTTTATTTTCTTTTTAACTGTTGAAATGTTAAAAAAATTCTGCTTGGATAAATCATTGGCTTTCTAGAGCACGGAACAGACAGAGTTAGTACTCACAACAGCTCTATAAGGTAACACAGAGAAACATTGGAATTTCCCAGAGATTTAAGCAACTTATCAGGTAGCGCTGGAACGCCACACAGGGCTGGCTCCTGCCACACTTTGAAGATACAGACACAGTCCACAGCCAAAGGCAGAGCCAGCTCCAGAAGTGTTGGGTAAGAGCTTTGCAAAATTAATGGAAATTCTGTAATTAACGTTCAAGGATGAAGGATATGATCTTGCATACTCTGAATATTCAAGCTAGTCCCTTGGCTAAGATACCCAGAAAGCCATCTGCCATGCTGGAAGTGACCTCCCGTACAATAAATCTTTCTGCGTGGTCATTGTGAAGTCTTTCTCATGTTTCGCACATTTCTTGAGATCAGAGAAATGTATTTCAGATTCAGGGCACTTAATTTCCTACAAAAAGAGTATTACATGATGACAACTCAATATGGGCGCTTTTTTTTTTTTTTTAATGCATAAAGGAAGTTCATCTACTCAAACCATAGGTTTAAATTTTGGGTTGTTTTTTTTTTCCTGTATTTACATACTTTCATTTAAAGGAGCTCTAATTCTAAGTACTTGAAGCTGTTGAAAGCCTTCCTGCAACACACCTTTCCCACAGCAGCTATGCTTTGACTGTATTTCCCATAGCTGAGAGGTGACTTCAATTCTAAGCATTTTTAGTAATTTCTAGTTAAAGTTATGTGGAAATGATTAAAACTACATTTTTAAAATAATTATTTCAAAATTCTTTTCTTGCTTACATGGTCTTGGTGTCACCTCAATGAAAAAAACTTCTTCATCAAGAGGAGCAATGGAAGAGAAACATTCCAACCAGCGCAGCCAAGAGCTGAGTCACTCAAAATCTTAGAATCACAGAATCATAGAACGGTTTGGGTTGGAAGGGACCTTCAAAGCCCATCCAGTCCAACCCCCCTGCAAGGAGCAGGGACATCCCCAACCAGATCAGGTTGCTCAGAGCCCCGGCCAACCTGGATCTTGGAGATCCAGGTTCAAACTCCCAGTTCAGACCACTGATTTCAAGCACACTTGAGGTGTTTAAACTCCAACATCTTATTTCTTTGGGGAATGTGGCTTTCAGTCCTTCTTTAGAAGCTGTTTCTCTTGTGTGATCAGGTAGTAATCGCTCTGACCCACTCATGTCCTAATCATTACAGAGTCCATCTCGCTCATGCCCTGTTTCAAGTAATACTTAATTATTGTGGATTAGCTGCCAAGGGTTGATGAGGAGAGGCTTTAGCCATCGCAAGGCCTACAACATCCTTAGGGTACAACAAATCTTTCTTCTGGATATCATGGGAACAGAACGAACCTCACCATCTCCAACACTTTTATGGTGCAGAGAATGTGAAAGTAAGAGATTCCAATTTTTACATCGTTATGGAAAACTGATTTTAAAAAAGAAAATAAATAGCCATCTCTAGTGTTTCGCCTTCCTCCTAACTGATCTTTTTATGGAAAACCATCCAAGAAGCTGGGGTATGTAATTTTTTTTTTTTGTTTATTTCTTTTGGCTGACTGTCAACCACCCAGCAAAAATAAACTCATTAAGCTGACAGGAGACCTGAACACCCTCACGTTGTCAGTGCATCTCAGCATCATCCTCGTAAACCCAAAAGCCATAAAGCAATTAAAACAAAGTTAAGCTGACTCCACCCTTAGGATGCAACAAAGTTATGAAGGATCTGTCAATCTGAAGTCAGTCTCTCCCAACATGTGAGCTGAAGGGTACAACTTCAGCGCCTGTCAAGTCAGAATGGTCCTAAAACAAGCAGCAACCATGGAGAACACAGAGCGCGAAGCCTCAAAAAAGCAGCTACGTTTATGTCATCATTACAGCTCTCAGCCTATTTTTTTTTTTGCAAGCTGGCTATTTTTGCATCCAAATCATACTGGTTTTCACGTGTTGAATCTGTCCGCACATCTAGGGTTTTCTCCTGCTGCCACCAAATTTGTAGCTTACTGAATGGATACCCAGCTCGCGTGAAGGCTGGGAACCACAGATTCTACTTAAAGGAAAAAAAAAACCAAAAGTCACCGTGCCTGCTATGGTCACACAGCTTTCTCACCTACTTCAAGGCATTAATTCTGAAGGTTTTTGGGCCATGTTTGCACAAAAGGTATGCTTCCATATTACTGTCATGTAAATTAGGTTACCCTGCAGCGTTTGAGATCACCTGGGACCATACAATGCCTCTGGGCAGCATTCCAAGATGACTCCATAAGAATCATAAAATCACAGAATGGTTTGGGTTGGAAGGGACCTTCAAAGCCCACCCAGTCCAACCCCCCTGCCAGGAGCAGGGACATCTCCAACCAGATCAGGTTGCTCAGAGCCCCGGCCAACCTGGCCTGGAATGTTTCCAGGGATGGGGAATCCACCACCTCTCTGGGCAACCTGGAACAGTGCTCTACAACCCTCAGTGTAAAAAATTTCTTCCTTATTTCCAGTCTGAATCTACCTCCCTCTATTTTGAAACCATCACCCCTCGTCCTGTCACAACAGGCCATACTGAACAGCCTCTCCCCATCTTTCCTGCAGCCCCCTTTGGGCACTGGAAGGCCACTCTAAGGTCTCCCCGGAGCCTCCTCTTCTCCAGGCTGAACAGCCCCAGCTCTCTCAGCCTGGCCTCACAGCAGAGCTGCTCCAGCCCTCTGATCATCTTTGTGGCCTCCTCTGGACCCTCTCCAACTGGTCCATGTCCTTCTGCTGTTGGGGGCTCCAGAGCTGGACACAGTACTCCAGGTGGGGTCTCAAAGAAGGAAACGTCACACAAAGGAAATTATAACTAAATATATTAAATATAATTAAAACTAATAATAAAATGCTATTTCTTACCCTGCCAACTGAAGGTAAATATTGAGTGTAGATCCCCCTTATATTTTCTGGTTCTCAGGCTGAATTTGTAAACAAAAATACTGTTGGTAGTACATACAGAGTTAGAGCAAGGCAAGCCAAAATGCATTTGTAATGCTGTAGAAAATGTTCTGGAAATGCACTTCTGTTATTTAGAAGATGAGGAAAGCACGCAGGGGACTGGTAATATTTATATAAAGTTTGTTACTGGTTTTCACAGACACAGACCATCCCACGGAGGACTCACGTCCTGACTGCTCTTCAGCACCCATACAGCTCCATTACTCTGACCTGCACTGACCCGATATTCCCTGGCCTGAACGCAAGGGTTTGAAATTTGAGTTATAAAAGAAAAAAAAAAAACTTTGTTCAAGGGTGCAATTTCAAGTGCAAGAGCAGGTAAAAGCATCCAGGGATCCAGCGTGCTGGCTGCCGTAACCATACACCGAATTCTCCCACCGCCATGCACGTAAAATTAAATCCAAACATAGCAACAGTTTCTCTCTCTCTATTTTTTTTTTTTTTTTAATGTTCCTGTTCTTGCTAGATATCAGCTGTGACCCAGAAACAATATTTAGCAAGTCCAAAAGTCCAAAACATTTTGTCAGCTGAATGAAACAGGCTGGAATTTTAAGGAAAGCCTGGGCAGCCCACCCAAGCGCAAGCGCCAGCTTTGCGTGCTGCTGAGCCCTCTCACTGGTGCTCCCAGCCGCCTAGAAAGTTTGTTTGAATCTATTTATTCCTGTTCTACCCCTACACAGCCTCATTCTCCTTCATTCACAGGCTTCCTCACCGTTTATTTTTCTTAGAAGTATTTCTGTGTAGCATCTAAGCACTGGAAATGTAGATTACGGGGATAATGGCCGCGTTTAAAAATAGACTAAGCAGCTGTAATTCTGAATTTGCATTTCTGACTTGATTATAGTAAGCACTCAAGACTATTTGTGTAAGAACTAGCAATGAGTTCCTACGCTGCAATAAAAATACATGGATCTCTCTCACTTTGACCCCAAACAAAAGAAAATTGGGTAAAAAACGGCTGTGGTTTCTTTGTTCTTTCTTTGCTAGAAGGATCTCCGTAATCCTTTCTTATATTTTACAAACAGAAAAACTATTCTCCTCCTTCCAGATGTAATCTGCTAAATTATTTCAAACAGGATTGCTAATCCTGATGGGTGATAGTCTACTCTTAATCGATAACAGGGAAAATAAATGGCAATTGTTTAACGCCCAGCTTGGCTACGTGCAAGCACCGCTGGCCCTGAAGACAGAAGTATTTTTTGATCCTCATCTGTAAAAAGGCAGAAAAGAGATGCTCAAAAGAAGCACCCTTCCTACTCTGGGTGGTTCTCACTTGACATTTTAGTTGCTCTCTGTTTTATACCTTTCCTTGAAAGGCTGCATAGTCTTTTGTTACCTAAACAGTCAACATCTGTAGCTATTGGATAAACATTTATAAAAAGTTTTGATAAATTCTCTATCAAAATCAAGCACAGATGATACAATTCTAGCACAATTTTTAAAAGTTATAATTCAACCTTTTTCTATTTTGGTAAACCAGAAATAATCATTTTCACTATAGGATTTTTTTAGGAAAAAAAAAAAAACAAAAACTCACTGGCTTCTCTATTCAAAGTTTCTCAATAAATATGGTGGCAAATACTAAAGTGACTGCAGCTTTTGCTTCCAGGAGTTCAGGCAGATCTAGTCACCTTAACAGGAAATACCCATTATGTTTCTTTTTCTAGTACCAAACAGGGGCCATAAACAAATTTCGCCCCCGTGCATTAGCCCCGGCTTGCGTACAGATGCAATATTGCCTCCAGTGGGGACAGGGGATGGTCAGGTACGAACTCACATGAATTAACCCTGGGTAACTTCTCACAGCGGATCACAGCATCATAGAATGGTTTGGGTGGGAAGGGACCTTCAAAGCCCACCCAGTCCAACCCCCCTGCCAGGAGCAGGGACATCCCCAACCAGATCAGGTTGCTCAGAGCCCAATCCAACCTGGCCTTGAACGTTTCCAGGGATGGGGCATCCACCACCTCTCTGGGCAACCTGGGACAGTGTTCTACCACCTTCAGTGTATAAAAATTATTTCCTAACATCTAATCTAAATCTACCTCCCTCTATTTTGAAACCATTACCCCTGGTCCTGTCACACCAGGCCCTGCTGAACAGCCTCTCCCCACCTTTGGGCGCTGGGAGCTGCTCTCAGCTGTCCCCAGAGCCTCCTCTTCTCCAGGCTGAACAGCCCCAACTCCTTCAGCCTGTTCTCATATTTTATATCAGAAAGAGAGATCACTCCATAAATGTTCAAGGAAGACAATATTTAATGACAGAGGACATCACCCCTATTCTTAGCTACCTTCCTTAACTGAATTATTCTCTATTTATTTATATTCATTAACTTATTTATTATAATCTCTAAATTGACTCAAAAGTTACAGAACACTCAAGAGGGCAATCTTTATTAGACCAAGCCGCAAAAAATAAAATGTTTTTCCGCAGACAGCAAAGGAGTAAAAACAAATCTCACCAGATAAATATACCTGCCTCAGATTATTTGAGCAAGTTAAAACTGCAAATAATTTTTATGCCTCTTTTCAAGAGATTTTATTAATGTTTGTTAATATGGTTCCTTTGGAAAGGATACAAATATTCCTACCAATATCCTGATATTACATTAGAAATAAAACCAGCGCTTATTAAAATTTTGTAGCAGTAATTCTACTCCATAATGTGACTTGAAAGTCAAAACTTTAAGAGGAGGTCTTCTGGAGTTTCTTTTGATGTTAGGGAAGATTTAGGGAACTGATAAAAGCAGTTTTCTCAGCTCTGCACAGGATGGATATAGTTTCTGCATTTAAAATATAAGGAACAAAATATTTCCAATCGATCCATTTCTTACAAGTGAAATCTAGAGAATGGAGAGATTTATCTGCCCCTGCTGTGCCGAATGGCCTTTAATGGAGAATTTCCATAAAGACATCAATGGAATATAGAGAGTGGCTTTTGTTAGTAAACAAGAGAATATTAAAAAATTAAAGTTGATTAGTTTAGAAAAGGACAAACTGATTAATCCACTTACAGGAAGCCTTAAGTAATTAAAAGCCTAAGTCCCATTTGCAGAAGTCACTCAGGCAAGCGGGAGCCTGGCCTGACCGGAACCACCTCTACTTTCTACTTATAAAAGTGTATTCAGAATTTAAGTTCGACTTACATTCAAATTTTCTTCTGTTCTAATATTCTTGTCTATTTTAAACATAATGTAACATTTACGTGTTTTTAAAATACACAGCTTCAAAGAAAAGGACAAGTACCCAGGAGAGAGAAGTGTCACGTAATAATTATTTACCACCGGTGACAACAAAAGATTGGACTGCCTATAAAAATAGCTTTTGAATACTCTGCATACAGAGATTCTTTTGTATAACTTCAAAATCTACTATTTTTCTTACCTCTCAAATGAAAACCCTGTGAGATGTTCTTACTGTCACAGGATTCAGCCTCACTTAACTGAATAATTCTTGTTATGGAAGGAGCCTGAAAACTTGGGCAGTCTCTCTCTGCAGCGATATTGAAAATGTTTCTCTGCTGTTCTCAGTACTGGAATACTAATGCAAGGGGTGATGTGACTGAGAAGTAGAGCTAGACAAAAAAATATTCCAAAGGAAAAAAAAAAAAAAACAAGCTGCTCTCAGAATGCTGATTCAGCAGAGCTGAAGTACTTCAAGGAAAGGTGCGCTTTGTCAACCCATCCAGTAAAAAACTATTGAAAGCTTCCCCACTGCTCCAAATAAAGCCCAAACGCTTTGTCTGATGATAGGATATGAAATTTGAAACCAAATACGTGTATTGGGGATTGGTAGGGAGTGGTGATATTCCTACTCGGGGAAATAGGAAAGACGGGGAGAGACTCTTCAGTAGGGCCTGGTGTGACAGGACGAGGGGTAACGGTTTCAAAACAGAGGGAGGTAGATTTAGATTAGATATTAGGAAAAATTTTTATACACTGAGGGTTGTAGAACACTGTCCCAGGTTGCCCAGAGAGGTGCTGGATGCCCCATCCCTGGAAACATTCCAGGCCAGGTTGGCCGGGGCTCTGAGCAACCTGATCTGGTTGGAGATGTCCCTGCTCCTTGCAGGGGGGTTGGACTGGGTGGGCTTTGAAGGTCCCTTCCAAGCCAAACTATTCTACGATTCTAAATAATTTTAAATTTTGCTGGAAGTTTTAAACTTCACCACCTTGTTCCAACCGAAAACAAAACACTATTCCCAAAGACAAGGATTTTCCATAACATGAAAATCCTGACTTTCAATCAACTCTGCTGGTAAGTGATGCTCACAACAAATTCATTTCCTAGGGCAGCTGATGTTTTGTTATGTAAATATGACTTCAACCTATCTTACTGTTTGAAAACTTTCAAGAATGCCTTCCTGTATACAATCATTGTTTGGAACCCCATACCTTAGTACTCTCTGAATGGTTCATGTATGATGTTGAGGAAACCATTTAGAAAACTGAGATGTAGCACTTTTATCCAGAAACCTGAGACAAAATTCATTTGCATCCATAGAGTGCTGAGCCTGCCCAAATAAAGACTCACTACAATACTGTTCTCACTCTTTGAGCTATATTTAGATGTACTATGAATTCCCATAAGATAATAAGAAGTTGAATACAAGAATAACTTAGTTATTAACCACTTCTTTCAATAGGTCAAAACTTTATTTTTCTTCCTTGTAGTCATGTCTTCAACTTACTTCTTACAGCAGTCTTAAACAGTTTTGTCTCTTTAGCTTCCAACAGTGCTCAAGGCATGCTAGACTTTGAGGCAGTTTGATCACAGGCAGGTTCACGGTGCTGTTGACACAGCTGGAGGACCTTACCCATCACTAACAGAGATCCACAGAGGAACTGGAGTCTCAGCCACCTCTGGTTCCTGCAGGAGCCTGCTGTGTTGGAAGCCGTGCCTTGGGAAAGTTCTCTCGCTGGTCAACTGATACGCTTCATTGTTTATCTAATTCCTCAAGAAAGTTTATCCTAACAAATGTTATGTTTATACAAAATAAACAAGTTTATTTTAGTCAAGAAGCAGCTCTTAGTTAGCCTCTAAAACACAACTTTCTTTTTGTCGCTTTCATCTTCCCCTCCAATCCTGTTCTTTTTAGATCTTCTCCATGCATCCTACTCCAAATTGGCTTTAAGGGAACAATTTCTACAGACTTGGGGCACAAAAACTCCAATCAAGTTTTGACTTAAGTATGCTACTGTAATTACTATTAGTTTAATGTTGTTATTCTTTATTCCTATATGCCTGCCCTTAATATTTCCAACTACGTATTGCATTGTTGTGGCTTCCAGTACCTAAAGGGGGCTGATAAGAAAGACAAGGAGAAACTCTTTAGCAAGGCCTGTTGTGATAGGATGAGGGGTAATGGTTTTAAAATAGGAGGTACATTTAGAGTCAACATAAGAAAGACATTTTTTACACTGAGGGTGGTGGAGCACTGACCCAGGTTGCCCAGAGAGGCGGTGGATGCCCCATCCCTGGAAACATTCCAGGCCAGGTTGGCCGGGGCTCTGAGCAACCTGATCTGGTTGGAGATGTCCCTGCTCCTCGCAGGGGGGTTGGACTGGATGGGCTTTAAAGGTCCCTTTCAACCTAAATCATTCTGTGATTCTGTGATTATTTATTTCTGTACACTTGTCCTTCATGTTTCCACTACCATTTGGTATGATGCCAAAGTATGTCCTATGCTTTATACTGCCTATAAACAAAGTATGGAGAAAATAAATAAAGAGCTTAGCTTTCTTTAGCCAAGCCTCGAAACATGCTATATTAAAAGCAAGAGCCTACTCTGCTCTGAAATGTAATAAATTGTATGGCTGTGTCACTGTACACATAAAAAAAAAAAAAAAAAAAAAAAAAAAATCTCACAGTGGCATGTTCAGACAGCATGTCGTACCTAGAAGGCATTGTCATAACTACTACAATTTGGCAATAAAACAGATTTCAATAAATGCTGCTATTAGGAGTAAGAAGCCCTACACAACAAGAAAAAAAAAGTATTAAAGGATAACAAATTACAGACTTTTTGAATCAGTAAGTGTAAAAAATTGAAAGGTGAGAACGAAGACATTTCTCAGCAACAGGAAAAAAGGAGGGGGAGGATTTGTAAGAACAAAAGAAATCTTAGCCCTCACCCAGGCATGCTACTAAACAGGGACTCCAATCTACACTAAAAGTAGAAAAGAGCAAACACGTCCAATAAGTAATTTGGTGTTTGTAAAGAAGTGGGATGATTTGCTCGTACCTCCTGAGAACAATGAATTACAAGTACAACGGTAAAACAATACTACTTTGCAACAAACATTTTTAGCCAGCAGGACCAAAGATCACCATAGAAGCGGGTTCTCACAGAAGTGTCCAAGGAGATGTCTATTCCACCAACAGGAATTTCTAGCTATTCTGGAAATACCGGGGAAATCACAGAAGTCTGAATGAACTGTGCTGTGACAACCATACTCGAAAGAGCTGAGCTAGCGAGGCAGCGTTTAGAGCTGTAGGAGGGTTGGAACGATGGCAGTCATGAGCAAAACAATAATTTTTAAAAAATTATATGAGATTCAACTGATATATCAGCACTATATAACAAATAATACAAAGTAAAAGTAATGAAAATAGATCTTCTTAAATGAATCTGGTTTTATTCTTTGATATAATTGATACTTCCAATTAGTAAAAATACCTGTATGCATGTGTAAACTGTTAGGCACTTGGAGTAGTATTCTATGACAGCCCTATGACAAAACAGCGCCAATTAAACAGGTTAAGAACTGTTAAGTGACATCTCAAAAAGAAAAAAAAACTTTAGAGAAGAACGCATTACAACACAACGCAGATGAACATGGAGTTCCCCAAAGGTGGAGCCACTACCACAAAACACTTTTTCAAATATTTCTAAGTCTACACAATCAATCTTGCCAAAATTTCACAAGCTATAAATTGATGGAATGCAACAGAACTGAGATAAACCATTTACAAAAAAGTGATCAGGAGTGTTTGGTACAGTCAACCTACACTAAAACCAAAATATTCTTTAAAAAAAGCCGCGTACAAAGTTATAAAGCGGCAATCAAGAAACACACGCTTGTCTACAGAACGATGAACTCCTGTGGAAGGACATAGTCCTGCAAAGGGTTTGGCACAGGGAGCGTGCCCAGTGAAAAGGAGATCAAAATGCCGTGCTGCAGGTGAAGGGTTAATATGTAAATGTGATGTATAAACAGGAGAGTAACACTAGAGAGGTAATGTTTAAACTCACAAAACACTCCCGAGCCAAGGCACCCGCATGCTGCATCCAGCTCACGTCTTCACAAAAATGCTGAAAAAGTGGATTTGGAAAAAAAAGCCACAGAAACTGAGGTGTAAGGAAAATGTATGCAGTGATAAATTTAAAGTATTTCAGTCCACTATTTATTTTTTTTCAAATAGAAAAGGGAGGGATTACTAGGTTACAGCAGGTAAATGCCTCCACGGTAAGAAAATACTTTGAGTTCTTTAGCATTGTGGAGAAAGGCACATCAGTAACCTTGGAAGCTGAAGCCAAACAACTTAATAAACACCAGATTCTCCACCTCTTACTGTCTTCGGACCAAAATTCCAATTTCTCTGGAAAATACGTTTCAGCCAAATGCAAGTTATTGGACTCAAAAGGAACTGGATGAAATCCAACTGGCTATAATAGCCAAGGGGTCAGAGCAGAAGATCTAATTGCTTCCTTTGGCTTTAAAGTCATGGTTTTCAGTGGTTCAAAGCATTCCAGCAGTACCATACCCGACCAACATGAATATTAAAAAACAAGCCTTCCGAAATCTGCATAAATGAGAGTTCCATTTCATGGTAGGGGCTCAAGTGACGCCGGAGCTTTCCTGTGGAGGCTTTTGTCATCCACAGAGCCCGTGAACGGAATTACAGCTATCGCGTACGCAGCCGAGGCGGTATTTCTGTGATAATAATTTACACCATTGAGCACAAAAGTTCATCCTTCAGGTCAGTACTTTTTCTCCTCTAGAAAGAATTCTGTTCGACCTGGAGTATAAAAAGCCTGGTACAATAAATAGTATCGGTCGCAGACACTATAGGTAAAAAGGAAAACCCAGGAGCATTGTAAAAGCCACCAAGCCAATATGATCTGTGGTTCACATCAGCAGAGATCATTTAAGACCACCTCTAATTATGCTCCTTATTTACCTTATCCTCCAAAACACACAGCACTCGCTGCAATCTTGACAAGCCGACAGAATGAACATTTCTTAGAGAACACATGCCAGGACGGCGTATAGCACGCGTGTGTTTATATTATTCAGGCTGAGAGAGTTTCGCTGTAGTATCGGCAGCTGTGGTATCTATAGATTTCTAAAATAACAGGGGGTTTGAAACATACCTATCCAGACGAAGTACAAACAAACTTCCAATCCAACAAACAGAAGCTTAAAAAGGCTGAAATTATCGGAAGGCGTGCGAACAATCAAACAAATGTTCTGCCACTGCACAACTGATGAAGGGAGAAACACAACCAGCAGCTGATCATTGCAACGGAGGGAGCATCACCTTAAGAAAACAGGCATCGCACACAACCAGCGAGACACGAGGGAGCGCGTTCACCCCTCCAACCGACGGAGAAGCAGGTGCGTGCTCCCTACTCCTCACGCTACATCGCACCGTAAATACGTAAAAGTTGCTTTCCCGAACCCACGGGGTACGGATGCTCCCCTCAGCACGAGCATCCACAACGCCAACTCCCAAACGGGCAAGGCAGCCAGGGAAGTCTGGCAGCAGCCACGCCGCTGCCCACCACCACCACCACGTCAAAGCAAAAAAAACTTCTTCCACTCCAGAAACCACGCAACGAGACGCTTTGGCCGTCGCCTTTCAGCCACCGTCCACGCAGCTTTTCGCCATCCCCAGTGCGCTCCACGGAAAGACAAAGCCGCGTTTTAAACTTTGACTCTTTGCCACCGGAGCAAATCCTTTGAGCTGGCACCTTTTGGGCTGGATTCCGGCTGGGATGCGAAAGTGGGGGATTCGAAAGGTCTCGCACCCTGGAAGAGGCCTAGAGGGAAGGGTGCCCACCGCCCCCTCCCCAGCGCACCGCACCGCTCCCCGCGCCCCTTCCCCGCCTGAGACAATCGGAGCAGCAGCGACTGGGAATTAGAGAGACGCGCAGTGGATGGATAAAAGGGAGGAAGAAACCTCTGATGCCTGAAGAAAGGAGAATGATTTATTTAAAAAAAAAATAAATAAATAAAAAAGACTTATAATAATACAGAGCTAGGTTTCACCTCGAAGTGATGCTGGGTAAATAAATGAATGAGTGAAACAACACACCTTTGACCCTTCCTTTTCTTCCCTAAATATAATCCCCCTCTTCCCATACTACACACATCACAAAATGACCATTAATTCAAATCCAGTCTTTAAAGGAGGGGGGATTATCCCTGTCTGTGACCGACCCTGTCTCTTTCCCTCTTTCACTGGCTGAGAATTAAAATTGCATTTAAAAAAAGGAATAAGGGAAGAAAAAAATAAAAAAAAAAAAAAAGGCATGATTATTATTTCT
>WHYT01015815.1:25438-48833 GCA_009806455.1 Tetrax tetrax
AAAAAAAAAAAAAAAAAAAAAAAAAAAAAAAAAAAAAAAAAAAAAAAAAAAAAAAAAAAAAAAAAGAAAAGACACAATAAAAAAAAAAAAAAAACATAAACCACCAAAAAGCTGTGGGATGATCACAATTTTTCTGAAATGCAACTGAGGAGGTAACACCACTGTGTCTGCTCTTGAGTCCTGAGGTCATGTCCTGTCCACAGAAAGGAGCAGCGAGAACAGTTGATCAGAAGCAGAACAGAGAAGAGAGGCACAAATGCACTAGACACACATTAATTACCTACCAGTAACGTGGAAAGCAAAATTAAAAAAAAAAAACCTCAACAACCCTACTGAACACTGCCTGGGCCTAAGACAGCATCCAGTATGCAAAGATATTTAAATGAAAATACATTACCATTCCAAGCCAAAACCCTGATCAGCCAGCCAAGCCATACTTCTTCCTCAGGACAACACTAATGAGCAAGTGAAAGCAGTAAAAACAGCTGAAAGACCGTGTTAGAATGGTGGTTCCCCCCACCACTACTACTGTTTAAACAAAGACACAATTAACCTAACTGCCAACAAGTTAGGGCCAAGAGTTTTAGTCAAGTAACCCTAAACAAAGAACAGACTGACTCAAACCAGATATTTATCATGACCTAAAACCCGGTGGGGGGATTTTAATCTTGTTTTGCATTACTATTATTTTTCTCCCATTACAGGAAGATTTTTGAAATTTCTCACCCTCCACAATGACTTTTAAGAGTCTATATAGTGTTCACATAATTTAAATTTTTTAAAATGATGGTTTATTGGCTTGCAGAAGTGTCATTATTTCAAATTTTAATAATTGTTCTTCTGAAAACATTTATACAAAATATCACATAACAGAACTATGCTGCTTTCTTTACCATTTTATTGCACAGATACAGTGAGAGCAGGGGTGAGAGGAGCTAGCTAATACAAAAAAGGAACAAAATTCCTTGCAAATTGCCCTTAAAAAAACAACCTAACAAAAAAAACCACAAAACCCACACAACAAACATCACTCTCCCCACCCCACACACCATACCTGCTATGACCCGATCCACTTACTTTCAGACTGAGTTTATTGCTTTGGATTAAGTTGAATAATCATATAAAAATATGATTAAAAAAACCCCACACAAATAAATCAAAACTTAATCTGTTGAGTAAAAATATCCTCTTTTTTTTTTCCCCCCCCCACAAAGTAAAAACTTAAAGTTTCCTATTGCTGCTAGAAGCAATTTTAAAGATGACTGTTGGGAAGCTTACCTCCAAGGACACTCAGACCACCAACTCCTGCTCCGAGTTAGATGCTAAGATGATCTGCTTTGGCTCTCTAGCATCATTGGCCCTCACTCCCTGGCAGCAAGCCTCCCCACGTGCTCCAGCAACTGGCACGATCCTGTGAGAACCTCCCTCACTCTTCAAGGTTGTCTTAGAACTCTAAACGTGCACAGAGAGCCTCAGAACCTATCCCACCATTTCTTAACTGGGCCTTATAGACATATTTTTTTTTGTCTTCTTTACATAGTTACATTTGGGAAAAATCTTTTCAACCACATACTATTACGTTCGAGAGGACATGAGTGAACTGAATGCAGCTCTGTCACAAGCTGTATAATTATAGCCCCTCTCTAAAGCTTTGGGCTGGGGGAAATACAGATCACAGCCCTTGTGAGCAAAGAGAAAGCCAGACCTCCAACACTTGTGGATACTCGAGCCTTACAAGTTACTTCAGATACCAGTGTTGAGGAGCGACATAACAAGACTACAAATTCCTAAACAACCAGCAATTCTGGGCTTTATACCAAAGTCTTGGTCACGTGGACTTCGCAGTAACCGAGACACGAGCAGCTGACTAACAAGGGTGCTCCTCAACGCATACCATTCCAGTGCAGGACCGCTTCCCTTCTGCTTCCATACAAGTTAACAGCTATCACAAAAGAGAGAAATCTCACCACCCTTCTCAAAATGCTACAATGTAGTTTAAAAACTGCCACAATTATTCTGTCACATCATTTTTCTGCTTATGAGGTTTGTGTGTAAACATCAAGAATAAAATAGGAAAATAATAATTTGTTGTTTAAAGGTTGCTCTGTATACCCAGTATATTACCATATACATGCATCTGTGTTCTTGGGAACCTAGAAATGTTTATCTTAACAACATGCTGTGGAATTTTAGGAAACTGAGCCAATTATGCATGGCTTAGTGCCATTAAAGTCAAAGTCACACTAGCAAAGATTTTGGAACAGTTTGTAGAAAATTCCAGGGGCATTAATATGAATATGGCAAGAGCAATACTGTGATACACTCTTTAAACAAAACAAAATGCCTCCTTACAAGGGAGAGCTACACAAGAGCACAAGCTATGGGGTAAAAATGCAAATTAAATGTAATACATGCTACATTTTTGCTTCATTTGTAGACTAAACTATCCTACTTAATTATGCAGTGAAGATGAAATCCAGCATTGTGGCTTTCCCCAAAGGACCACAAAAATAAAAATCTTAAGTTCCTCAATGCAGACGACCAAATGGTTCCAAACAAATCAGAAAACGGTTTCAGAAAATAACTGCAATAATCCTTAAACATGGTGCTTCTTGATGTTGTCCATGCATCCATTCCTGTATGCATGTACATATTCTCCAAAATGCACAAGAGAGAGTACTGGACACTGAACTTCACTTACCAGGTTCACGGCACAGGCGATAAGAAAGTGCTTGACCAAAACTGCCCCGTGCCAGCTCCAGCTCTGTTGTAAATCTCTGTTAATGGAGACCTAAAACTGCTGTAAGAGGACTAGGCAAGCCAACCTGCTTACCAATCAGTCAATTTGGTTTCCCATTTATCAGCATACCTTATGACTTAGTCCTATCTTAGCACCCAGTCAAAAAGCATTCTGAGTATACCAACAGCCTCAGGCGAGCAACCAAGCCAGCTTTCAGTGAGCGGAAACACGAAACAGTCCTTTGATGAACCTTATTCCTATATGTCAAGGATTTTTTTCCTATGTGTATTCTACAACTGAACTGGTAGACTGAAATTTCTCTGAAAATTTTCTCTGAAAGTAAATGTACACTACAGTATCAAAAGTCACCCTTGCTGGTCAATAACAGGAACTGGATAAATTTGGTAAGATATTACAGGTGAAAGCACACAAAATAACATACAGGTTTACAAGGTTGGAAAGTAGAGCATTTGAAGCACTTCTTCATTCAACTGGAAAAAAAAAAAAAAAAATTTTACTAATGTTCCCCACCTCTAGTTAAAAAGAAAGCATTTCTCAATACAAGTATATTATGATGCTTAGAAATCTTTCTTTCAAACTGTTTTTTCATGACCCAAATTTGGCAGCCTCAGAATCACAATTAGGATTATTTTCCTCAACTCACGCACATACTCTATCACAAGCAAAGTTACCACTCCCAATACTCAAGTTTCCTTAAAATAACGATAATATTTACTCAGATTTAAGACCAGAACATCTCCTGGACTTTCAGTCCCCACAGTTACATTTGAAGAAAATTATAAAACTTTATGTTTGAAGAAAATTATAAAACTTTGAAGCCATAGGAAAGTATCACTAAAGCCAAAAGTAACTGCCTGTTTTAAAGACTTTCACACTTTTTGCTTGTGCATGAAGAAACAAGCATCTGTCAAGGAAGCTGTGAAAGATTCATATTTTTAGATCAACAAACAAAATGGAAAGCAAGGACTACAAGTTCAATCCTGAATATAAACACAGGATTTCCTGAACGAAATAGACCTCTTTTACCTACTTTGTGAATTCCCTGTGCTGCTCATTTGACATACAAATGCTTATCTGTGCTAAAACAGGTAAAAAGAAGCCAAGATCTGACAGCTGAAGCCAGTAACATTAAAAAGTGCTTTGAGACTGCGCAGTCTCAATTTCGTTATTTGGCATTCATTAGTTTTAGATTCTCTGTCCAATATGTTCTAGCATCAGACCTCAAAGCTTTATCACATCTCTTTTACTGTCAAGAGAGAATATGAAACTCTCCTTGCTATTAGAGAAGGTCTGGGGAGCACTTCGTTGGGGCACTTAGTGTGGCCGACAAGAAAAAAAAAATCAACTTGCTTCAAAAGGGCTGCACATTACATAATTAAAAGAGAGAATATAGAAGTATTTTTCTAAAAATTCTACATAGGCACTGACTTCCTTGAAATTAAGTCAACCTATTTAACTCCTCCTAAGGTTCACGTAGAAAAGCTTTTGATTTATATTTAGTTATGCTTTAAGCACAAGAAAGGTGACATACTACAGTGTGTCTGCCTGAGGGTTTGGAGTCTAACCATTTTCAGCAAGAAATGCTGAATTAACATTAAAAATCATGTTCAATAGCAGCAGAGATCTCCAGGCCATCATTCACTCTATACAAATAACAGTTTTGGCTTTGTTTAACTAATTTTTTGTTATCCTATTTTGGTCAGAAGAACACAGCAGTCTGAATAGTTCATGCACGAGTTCAAGAGACAAGACTGCACCCCAAAGAGAAAATTGCAGTATTTCCCCTACCAGGATCCAGGGAATTAAACATTGTAGTTACTCCTACTGCAGAGTAGAGACGTGGGTACGCTAGACCACCCTTATTTCCCTTGCTGTTCTGGACCCAGACTCGGTTTGCAGAAACATAACATTTATTCAACTGTACCAACTGCAGGGTTCAGCAAAGACATGACCTCAAATTTCTAATAAGAATCATTTTCTGTTCTCCTCAGTAAAATATTTTGCCATCACTTTGAAATTGTCACTTCATAATATTCCATTCTTCCGTGTGCTCTCATGCGTCTGTAAGGTCCCATAGCGGCAAAGCTCAGTTTTCACACACTTGTCCCTCACCATGGAAACAGAAAAGGAAGGAAAAAAAAAAAAACCCAACAGTGTGCACATACCTCATTTATATTTTTAAATAAAAATTCATCATCAAAATACCCTACTGGTATTCATCATTAGGCTGGACTCTCCATGGCCAAACAGGAAGGACAGTAAGTTTCCCATGACTCAGGCCTAGCAATAATTTCCTTGTAACTACCATCACTAGCAACACTAGCAACTGACACGGCGAGGCCAAAATAAGCCACTGCCCTATAGTTTAAAAAGGTAGCTAGCTTTTAACCAGCAGTAAGTCTACCCCAGCCCCTCTGGGGTCAATGTCTTGGTAGTGACAAGCTGCACCAGAACCTTCTCAGAGCTCTCTTTCTTCCAACAGAACCACAGGTTTTCATTGTACGTCTGTGGTTTCACCACTCATGCCCTTGCTTCAAAGCTTCTGTTCAATCCAGAATTCAGAGCCACCAAAATCCACACCAGCTGCCTGCATAGCCCAAACAATCTCTGTGCAATTTAAGCAAAGGATGCTGACACTTTCTCAGTGGGATGAGCCAGTGTTGAAATGCTCTCTTCCTCAGTCTCCCTCTACCTACACTGATTGCAGTAGAAATGTGAAGGTTTATTAGTAAACAGGAGGAAAAGGTCAGCAACTTAACTTGGATCCATGACTTTCTAGGCTAAGATCAGGCGCACACTATGCAAGAAAGGCCAGAGAAGATATGGTTTTCCCAGGACATACCATGAAACTACATGGAAACAACACAGCATGCACCTATACGATCTCCCACAGAATCCTACTGCCAAATGAGTGCTGACACAGCCGTGTCAATATGGAACAGAGGGTGTTTTACAACTCCCACTGATTTCAGATAATCCATGCTAAACCTACAGTGATGTAGGAAAAAAAGCAATGTAAAACAAGTTCAGCAGCAGACAACAGAACACGTAACAACTGGCACTACGTTTTGGGGGGCTTTTTGCAAGTTTTCACCTTTTAACTTTTGCATAAGTGCCATTTGATAGGTTTCCATTCTTCCTCAATCTTTACATTGTGCTCAGACCTTTACATAAAGATATCAATTTACCGGGCAATTAAGAAACCATACAAAACCCAAACAAAGAAGAATATTTTCTTGCTATTAGAGTGCATATATGATTTATTAGCACGGTGTTTAGCTGCAGCAGCAGTTTTCCAAGTTCAGGCAGATTTTCTTCCTCTTTCCCTTTGCACAAGGATTTTTTTTTTTTTTTTAAACAATTTTAGTTAAAGTAATATAGATGTAATATAGATGCACATTAGAGCATATTCCTACAGATGAAGATGGGAAGAGAATTTAAGCTGGCTCCCTCCTTGCTCCAAACATACATGCAGATGTTACAGCTGCACAGTGCTGCCTGGTCATTAAGAGCATAAAGTAAAAGGCAATGAGGGAGGACACCTGCCACATCACTCTTATGTTCCCCAGGACAGCCACCAGGCTCACTGACTGCCATCAGTTTTATACCCAAACATTTAATGGTTAGCTATCATAGTACAGTTGGCATTCATTGTCAGCCCCCCTTGCTAAAAGACGAGGGGTGCCACCATAGCCACCAGGTTTTAGCCACTACGGTCTGTGTCCTTCAGACAAATTAGAAACAGCTGTAAATATAAAACTGAAATTAGCTTAGCAAGTTTGCAAATTACCCAGAACATGACATATGTTCTACAAGACACAGATGACAGTGGGCAGAGACTATCTGATCTGACAAAACTGAAGTGCCATATGCATAATTTTCCTATAAACGTCCTACATAGGCAAAGTTGCAGCACCAGATAAGTCCCAAACCCACGAGACTGCACATGTAGCACAAGAGTCAGCCACATGAAATAGTCTCAAGCAGGACCAACGGCCACTCGTCAAAATGAAGAAAGATTACATTCAGCATGAATCCACTCTGACTAGCCAGAGGAAAGACAGACAAACATTTTGAAGGTTTTTTTTCCTGTATCAGGTAGATGACACTACCCTGGTGTGAAGAGGTATTATGGTGGAACTTAGAAAATCTAACAATAAATAGTAAAAAGAGAGATGGATAATCTTTCACTTCAGCATGCCTACAAACCTTTGATTGCATGGAATGTTATTTTATGAAACACTGGAGCAACCAACACAGTCTACCTTACTTTATCTTTGGTGTCCCCACAGCAATGAAATACACATCACTGAAATGTTTCTGCTATGTGGCAGCATTCCCAGGTATGTCTGTTAGAGAAGTCTCACACTGTTTTTAGCTCCATTTTAAATTCTCTACCTGTAGATCTTATTTGCAAAGATAAACATGAAAGTGAAGAAAAATACATTCACTCAGCCATGCACATGGAGACTTAAAACACTGGGAATGACCTCTGACTTTAGCACTAAAACAAAACACAAAAAGAAAAAAAAAAGAGTTGGAAAGGAGGAGAGGGGAAAGTATGGCAATTTATTTAAGGGAGTCTCACTAGCTATTTTGCCACCAGGAAAAAAACAGCAGCTTTCCTGCCCTGAGTTCATAAAGTAGCACATAATCACGTAAAATGGTGGCCCCTCTTCTACTTTTTGCTATTTTTTGACCTCAGCTGTTTTTTTGTACAATCAAAAATGGGTCAAATCGAAGCTCACAAGGGCTTTTTTTTAAATATAAAACTTTAAATATTAAAAAGCTGCCTGTAGCTGAGTATCATCATCAAGTTAAAGGTTCCACTAAATTTATAACGATTTCCTTTTTCTGTGACATTGTTGTCTCCATCACCCTTCCCTGGTTACTGTGCAACTAGGAAAAAGTCTTACATATAAACAAATGCAGTGCACAAATTAATATAACTCCCATTTCATCCAAATTGTCTGAGATCAGAGCCTTGCCACTAACACATAGTGAAGAGCAGCACTTCTCCAGATTCACTCTCGTTAAAAGGCGTCCATTTGTGGAGATCCAGGCAGCCTTTGAACATCATCACAGTGAAAAAGGAAGCCTTCCTCCATGCAGTCCTACCAAATTTCCCTCAATAACAGAGATTATTCCTAGCTGAATGCAAGCTAATAAACCTGACAAATGTGCCTTTTCTTTGCATGTTACCAGGAAATAACAACATTGTCAAAAATAGACAGAGCAGTTGGAAATGAAAGGTACGTTTTTTCCCCCCTTCCCATTCCAAACCATTGGCAGCTCCCTTTTACAGCTCTCCCCCAGGACTCTGTCCCTCAGTGACTCTAAGAGTCTAAGCAGACTGCTAAAAATAGCTTCTCAACTACAAGACATGTACATTATCAGTGGAAAACATTTTTGCAGACCTAGTAACAGCCCCACAGCTCAGTCCGATGACATGAGAGACTGAAGAGGCAGACTAAAGAATGGTTTGTTGAGTTAGGGAAGCCTTCACTGCACACCCATCCATGCCCCTCACAGTCAGAACATGTATGTTATCCCCACCCCCCTGTTGATAGATACTTTACAGGCAAACTCAAAATATTGTATTAACAATGTCATTTTTTGCATTATAATCAACACTGACCGTAAAATCTGAATATGTTAGACACATATTGATAATCTGAAGTACACTTAAATATGTATTAGTTCACAATTAAGCAGTCTTCCACAACTGTTTCTTTGGAGGTCTTACAAGCAACGTGTAATAATGTACGTGACATTTTGTAGGCAAGTGCAAACCTCTCAACACTCAGTTATTTTTCTCACTACAAAACAGTGATTAAACAGACAGAGGGATTAAAAGGCTTGCCCAGGTCACTTCTGTGTGGATACCTGTGTTGTGGGTTCTGTTGTTTCATTGCATGCTACCATCACTACAGGCAAAATGCACGAGATCCTCGACTACCTGAAGTTCATAGCTACAGAATTAAAGGCCAGTTAGTCTCAAAACGCATGTTTCCATCAAACCTTGATAAGGTAGAATAATTTTGATAGCACTTCGTGAAATGAAGGAGTGCTTTAACACCAAAAATACTCAGTTGCTTGTACTCATTCTATCTCTATAACTGAGTTGTCTAGTTAAACAGCGAGGATTTAATGGAATAAGGGATTGGTCTGGTGTTCAAAGAAGTTGTACATGAAAACATCCGATTTGCATTTTGGGAGGCAGCTATAACAAAACCTATTTCTAATACAAACTAATCAGAGACTGAGGCTATCCTTCACACGTATGCTCACTCAAAAACTGACCAGGCAGTCATTTTTTTGTCAGTAGCAAAGCAATGCAATATTGTTCAATAAAACCAGAAATATTTCCCTCTTTCCCCTTCAAAAAGTAAGTATTATCCTAACAGATAGATTCTAATTATCTTTAAATTATGGTAAATGGTAACAGACATTACAACAAGCAGGTCAAACTCAGATGCTGCACAAAACTGCATTCTGCACTGTATAACTATGCCTAAGTACCATCCAAAATTTTCAAGACATCTTTAAAATGTCATCATGACTCACAGCATCTGTATTTGAGGTTTTTTAACTCAAAAGGAACCTGCCATCTCTCAGAAAGACACTTAAAAAGTTAGCAAGTTGTGTTCACACACAAAACTGTCCTCCCTGTACAGACCACAAACATCTGCAACCTCCACCACTCATAGCTACCAGAGGACAACACTGTGACTTACTTAAAAGCGATAGAACAAGAGAGTTCTTGTGTCCTTAGAGCAAACACTTGTGTCATTAGAGCAAAAACTTAGTCTGACTCTTATCCCCAACTTTATTCTACATAGTCCATAGAAGTTAGCATTATGCACAGAGAATTTAAGCAGTGAAACATTCACCACCAACTGTAAAAGTCTTTAAACATGAACGTGTCCTATTTACTCCATCTCTGCTTCTGTAAGAATGTTGAGGTATTTTGATTTTTCACACTGAAGACAACAGCAGCTTTCACAATAACACCTCCCAATGATACCTCTCAGGTTATGAAATTAGAGATCCATAAGTACAGTTACAAGTAATAAACTGTGATTGCATTAAGGATTGTAATTTTAGGAAGTCTCAGAGTGACATCAACACCACCTACTCCAGACTTAAAACACATGCTTGGGAAGCTTTTTTTCTTGTACATTTAAAATCCTCAGCTGCTTCCAGACCAACAGTATGTTTTTACCCCAAATAAATTCCTGTGCAGAGCTGAAATCATACTTGAAAGTATCAATTTTTTTAAAGTAAAGATTTAGAGCGTGGGTGGGTTTTTTTCCTAAGCTTCATCTAGATTTTAGCAAAGCAGAACTTTCCATGCCTACTGTAAACATACAGGGAATCTATTAGTCCATTTGTTTTTCCCATGACACTTTCATCAGAGGGTAAGTCACATCAGTGACACTATGACCTTCCCTTCTGATGTTAATGACAATGCCAGAAACAAGAAGTTTTCTGAACAGAGTTAAAAATTACTGTGCTGTTGATGTTAACAGATATAATCTGAAGTTACAGTATCAGGAAACATGCAAGTAAACTAGTGCTTAGGCTTAACTTCAAAAAAGGAAAAGGGAAAAATAATAGAAATCCCAGTGAACTTGTATCTCTCCAAGAGGCAAAAGGATTTGCATGATCTGAAGACTCTGCCATTTGAAGATAAACACTTAAACTCAATTTTGTTTTCTTTTGTTTTACATTGGAGGGAGGACACTGAGAAGGTGATGCATCTGAACTAACTTACCTGCTTTCCTCTCAACTCTGAGATACAACTATTTTCCCTACAACATTCGACATCTCTCTCACCGCTCCAAGAACTTCACTTATGGGAAGAAAGGAAAAAACAAGTTCAAAAGTTACCAACACTTCTCAGGAAGCTGAAGAAAATCCTGACCAGAGCCACTACTTGTTACACCTTCCTACACCTTCCTACTCAAAGTTACCAGGAGCAATACCAAACAAGTTTACTGAAGACTCCACTGAAAACTGGCTAAACCAGAACAAGTGCCAGGATCAGGAAGGCTGACTTTCCCTCACGCTCCCTGGTACAGTTAGGTGTAGTTCTGCAGTAACAGCTGCCACGTACTGCATTTCCTGAGAATAAACAGTAGGATTAAGGAAGGCAAGTAAACAATAATCTGACCAGGAACAAATAAAAATAAGCTCAATGTCTTTTACATTAATACATGTCTAAATTAGAGTTTCCACATGATATCTAAGCTATCTATATTAAGCCTCTCAGGCCAGTCTTCCACTAAATTAAGCTCTTGAGTGGCTTAAAGTTCACATGATTTTGAGAGCCTAGCTAGGCAGCTATTTTTTTCTGCATCTCCTGTATTGAAAGTTTCTTTCGTCAGCTACATTTTTCAACTTCAGTTCCAGCTCTCTGATGAAACCTTGTATGCATAAAGTCAAACTACATCAGGAAGCGCATTTCATCTCTTCCAGAGAAAAAGGACTGCAGAAAGAGGAGGGATCAAAGGGAACAGTATCACAGTTGATGAGGAAATAGTATCAGTATTTTAAAATCTAACAACACAGAAACCACAAGGTGAAATATACAGCTATCACTTCTAATCCTCAGGTTTTCCCAGTAATTCCTGTACAGCCCCATGATGACCAGTAAAGATTTGAAGGCAAACTGTACTGCTTTGAAAGGGCCATATATCCATCTCAGTCTTTATTTTCATATATGAAACAAGTTGTCTCATAATAATTCCAGCTAAAATCCTAACTAGGAAGACTAGTAAATGTATTAGAAATTAGTTCCAACACTTCCAGTCATGTTTAAAGACTTGATTAAGTTATCTTGTTTTCCGGATAGTCTGCAAAGACTGCAAGTTTTAGTACAGACCTACCCTTTGCTTTTATCCAAGTTCCCTTTGTCCCTTTAGGACCAGACTGCTCACTGAACAAGACCTCCTGACTACAAAGCCGTTTCTAACGGCACCCATCACACAAGTCTCTTCTGCCTCCAACTTTTCTTCATAGTATTCGTGTTAACACCATGTTTTGGGACACAGTTCACCAGAAAGGAATAAAACTGACTGCCATTAGAGTCCATACATTAAACAGCAACATGTGGGATATGCAAAGGAGGGGTGGGGAGGGATGGGTTGAGAACAACACATTGTTTCGAAAATACTTTCTCCACAAGAACTGAAAATTGCTCAATACCTGTACAAAGCAGGTGTTCCTGCTTATTTTAGAGATAAATAAAGTGGATACAAATTCTGAGCCACTCTGTGACGAATATAAGCACCTCACTGGAAGTAGACTTAACAGAAAGAAACAAGAAGCGTGGGTAAGTTAAGTAAACAGAGAGAATACAAACTCTTTGCATTCACCGTACCTTTATGCTCTATATCAGGTGGGGAAACAGGAATTTAGAAGACAATAAGGGAGCCATATGAAAATGAACAAGAAAAATCCAGACATATTTCACTCAAGAACACTTCAGATTTTTTAGTTTAATCCCTATGGACAAGAGCTCCTACTAGAATTTAAATGCCTTTCTGTTGCCATGTAATCTTACCTGAACTAGTGGGAATAAAGGAGGAGCAGTGTAAAAAGAGCTAACAAGAACAGTATTCTTTCTGTCTGATATGAACTCCATCTCTGTCCAACTACAATTACACTCCCATAATTTCCAAAGTCATGTTACAGATGCTAGTAACTCTACAAAAATGCCTCATTTCCTTCCCACTGCTTTCCTACAATAGACTAAAAAGCTGTAGTACCGCGATTTTTGAGTGCTAAGGATTTTAGATATTGCAGGTAGTGCCAATCCAAAGCATTTTTACAAAGTTTTAAAATGTAAAGCTTTTGATTAAGAAATGTCAGCCTCCTTCAAGTCAGTCAGTCACAGAGCAAGGAACAGCTATTACAGGCATTGTTCCAAAGCTAAAAAGCTCCCAACCATGGGAAGGCCCTTTAAATTATTTTGGCTCTGAGGTGAAACGGGTTTTGTAACAAAGAGCATGTGAAAAATATAGTTAAATTTGATTTTTTTTTTTTTAACTTGATGAGAAGCAGTTGCAAATTTTTTTACAAATTCACTACATGTACTCATTCTTTTAACAGAGTTCAGACACAGCCAAGTTGTGGAGTAGTAAAAAGAATTAGTAAATTATAAAGACTTATTTCCTCATTTGATTATAGTAGTGAAGATAATTACAATAAAATTCATTGGTAAGCAAACAAATTCACAGTAACAATGCTGAGAGGGATTTAAGTAGTTTTCCCATCTTCCAGCCGCCAGAACACAAGCACGTAACTCTCTAATGTTTCAGAGCCATCAAGATTTTTAAAAGTTATTCTTAAAAACATGTTCTATGAAGAAAATAGTTCATACTGTCCAAAATTCATGCATTCATTTTTAACCATTTTGCTTTTTTCTGTTTTAAAGTTCTATTTTCAAACTTAAATACAGATAAGAAAAGCAAACTGAAATCATATCCAGAAAATGAGCTTAATAAAATGACGACGTCCTCAGCTCAAGTTACCTCGAGTTTCAAAGGAAACATTCATGTCTAAGCTCCTTATATTGCAGAAATTTGCATTTTAACAACAGAATGAAGTCCATGATAGTTAGACAGGCACCACTAATAACATACTTCAGTAAGTAGTCTTAAAGTTACTAAAGTATCTATCAGAATATATGAAGATTAATACTCATGGCATATAAATATTAACATGTTTCCTGCCTCTGATGCTCCAGGATTGCCAATAGAAATGAGTGACAAATTAATTGTTCTGTGAAGATAGGACAATACAAGTATGGCAAATAACTGCAATTTCTTTGCAGCCAAAAGCTTGCAAAACTGTACAAGTAATTCAGCTTGCATCAATTTGGCTTCTCCCACCACGACACTTGTTTAGTAATAATATCACAACTTAAGATACCTGATACCCAAAGCAGCTAGTAGTTTTATAGTTTTATCTGTAACCTTAAAAATATCTCAGATTCCTTATGTTTTATTCTCAACACCCTCTCCCCCCCTCCCCCCCCCCAAAAAAAAACAACCTTATGGTAACATTTTAAATAAATGGCAGCTTACTAGACTAATTTTAGACCTTGAGGTAGTGAAGCAGAAAGCACAGTAAACAGTGATCCCTGACCCATTCAAGCACAGTACACCCTTGATACCCTACTTTTGCACACCAAAGCATAAGTCTTTCCCTCTGCCCCACCAGAACAAAACCTGCATCTGACAACACAACAGCAGCTCAGCTCAGCATTATTTGAGAAAGAGGCCAGGCAGCGTTCTGCAGTGCAACAGTTGAAAAAGAGCATTCAACTAAACTGCAGAGTAAGGGAATCCAAAATGTACTAAAGCAGCATTTGCCATGTCCCCTTCCTTTGTCTGAGTTAATTTAAAACACGACTAGCAATGCCTCTGCACACACACTACATACATACTACAGTCAAAGCGAAGCTCTAAGAGAGACAAACAGCATTGGGGGATTACAGCTCTGTAGCGGCCATTGCTGTACCTGGTTTTCAACTCTTTTTGCTCTTGATCGTCTGCATAGTGTTCTTCCTTTCTTGAGCCTCTTCTCCCCCTCCAGAATTTCACCATTTGGCTAGCGGGCTCGCTTTAAGTGTCGCTTCTATTTGTGTTTCCCCCAGACGAACAGTTCTTGATGCTGTAAGGTCATTTGAATGCAATTGTAACTTTGGCTCACACACAAGTTTCCTCGCCCTCTCTTGGCAGAGCAGCTAGACAAACTACCAAACTGAGTCAAAGAGAAAGGGTTAGACGACTACTCTCAATCAGTCTGCTGCATTAAAACCTTGATCTTTCGAGTGCATTTTACAATATCTACATTCTTAACCACGTCCAAAATTTTTAGTTTGAGCGCAAAGCAGTATAGTCAACTGTATGCAAACATCCTCTGAACAGAACAGATGTTAGCAAATCTTTTCCTCTTAAACATCCCATAGAAAGCATAAACAGGGGAGCATATACCATCGTGAAAACACTAAAAAATGTTCCCAGAGTCTCCACAAAAGTAGTAAGATTTATCTATAAAACAAAATAAAGCAGTACTTCACAACTGCATACATTTCAAAAGACTTAGGCTTTCTGCTGCAAGTCTTGAAACGCCGATGAGAGAACAGAGCTATGAGCTCATCTGGCAATCACACAAGTACTCCCACAAATTAAACCCCATTTTGCTGAAATTATCCTCCAAAAGGAAAGCCAGTCACGAACTTTGCCCTCCTCCAAATGGCATTTTTATACAGTGGATGAGCTGCCACCTCAGTAAACTTTCAGTTTCAAGAATTTGGAAATAATCTATCATTCCTGAAGAAAACTTTTGAGCAATTTTTTTTCCTTAATTTCTCCTCCAAGACAGATCACAACAGTTTTTCTCAGACAGCCTCCTGTCCCATCACATTCAGGACAAGTTTGCAATTGCAACCACCTCTTCTCCCAGTAGCAACTCTCAGTGTCAAAACACAGGATGCATAAACATTGTCTTCCAAGGCTAAGTCCACACCAATGACAAACTTTTAAATCTTCGTAGATATGAAATGTGACTCCCTCACTGCAAAACCTCTCCAAAAACAGATGCTCCTTCAGACAAAATAAAGGATAATGTAATTTTAAACATTTCTCATCTGATCTTGCTTATTAAAAGTTACCTTCCCACTCATGTCTAACTATCTACGTTTTTTTTTTAAAGTTCAACTGTAATTATTCAAAAGGCTCACATTTACATTGATGGTTATTTACAGTGCTTCCTACTGCATCAAGCTTTTCAATGCTGACAACTCAACTCTAATCCAAAGAAGATATCTTGTTTTGGACTGTTTTCTCACTATATGAATCCTTTACACTTGTGCATGTTTTCAGATTTGATTTGCATTCCAGCATCCAATTATCCTTCAGTTCAAGACTGAGCATAACTGTATGCCTGGATAATATTGAGCCTTTAAGATACATAAACCATCAATTACTTCATCAGTGGAGCTGCAGATATTCCCCATACCTTTTCACACCACTGTTTTCCTGCTTCACAACAGTCCTGACTCGTGCAGTTTTAACACAGAGTAAGAACTGTTATGAGTATCAGGCTGTGATTACAGAAGACTGAAATTCACCACATGGTGAACTGTGGATTTGATGAGGTGATTTACATTTGCAAATGTAATTCTATTCCCATGAGCATTTCTATACTTCACCTTAATCTTGAACACAAACATCTGCAGTAGGAGAAATTAAATTTGAGCCTGATAGTGAAGTAACAAGATTTAAAGTAACAACGAATGAAAATATTTCACATAGAACTTTTCCCTGAGAAAAATATTGTACCTCTCCTGTTTCACAGAAAACATCTCCGCATCCCCAACTTATTTATACCACTTATCACTGTTAGGGAGATACATTTTTTTCAGTTCCACGGAACTTTAAAAGACAGATACAGAAAAAAACACATTTTGGTTGTTTTTTCTTTTTTTAAAAAAAAAGTTTGTCTTTCTTCCCTAAGACTGCAAAAAAAGAAAAAGAGAAGGAAAGAAATCAGTATCTGTTAAACACAATCCAAAACTAGCACTCGCAGCAATGTGCAAATACAGCACTTCAGTGGTCAGGGAATGGAATAAAATAGTCTTTTAAAGGCTGATATTTCAGACAAAAATGTTTATTTTCACCAACATGCAGAACTAAGAAGAAAGACTTCCTGTTCATATCCATTGTGTACAAGTTGAGATTTCCACAGATATTTTCCGGAAATCACAGCAGATAAAGTATCTTGTAAAAATTAAAAAAAAAAAAAAACAACAATTTTTTGTTTTCATACATTTTTCAGTTATAAAATTTACTTTTTCTGAAAATTAAGAATTTTTTAACCAACAATTTTTCTTTTAGATTTCCCAATGCCTGCATGTAATTGCAGTCTTCGATCTGTCTTGCCCATGCATCTTTAGCAGCAGGAAGATTTGCTGACATTATAAGTGTCAAGAATGAGTATTATAAGTATTCAAGAATGAACTGACAGTAAGATTATTAATCCTATGCCAAACTGTGTCACTGTTAAATATTGAATGAGATAAATTAGGATTTAACTCTACAGATGACTGGCTATTAAACCTTGTATAGATTTGTTTGCGTTTATTACTTGGCAAAGTTCATTCTAAAACACAAGTTGTTGCTTTGTACGCAACTGTGGATGTGAACTGCCAGACCACTACACCTCAGACTTTCAAGGCATTCTACTCCATTCCAATTTAAATACTTGATTTGTTGTTAAATAAAGGAACCATCAGCTATTCATCTTTCGCAGTGAAAGAGTAGTTTCTGTCAAGACACTCTGTTGAGCAGTACCTGGGTAAGCTGTTATTGATCACCCCTACTTCTTAAATTTTTACTTACAAAACCAAAAGGCATCTATAAATCCCCAAGCACATTTTACTCAAGATAATTGCATTACATGCAGTGAGATTAAATCCTTACAGAAGTGCAATCAGCTCTCCTCCTGAAGGATGGGAAGACAAAAAGACAAAAATAAAAGGGAGAACAGCAAATGACAGATTTGGACATATGAGCGTTACCACACATTTTGCAAAATATAAACACATGATCTTTATAAGCAACAAGCAAACAGTTAGTTGATGCTGATTACACATAGATTTTTTATTTTTTTTTAATCAAGAAGAGTCATTTTTCTGATACTGTAAGATCTCCAAAGCTTCAAAGCATTAAGTAGGTGTCTCCTGCCTATCCATAAAACATGATGCCACCACAGCAGGAAGAATCCAGTACTGCATGACCTACATCATCCATCGACTCACACTGCATATCCTCAAGACCGTGTGCTTCATGGCAGTACTGCAGAGGTATTTGAAGTAACTCAAGTCTACTGTCTGGCACATCTATTCTTCAATAGTCCATTTGCTACAGGAAAGAAAACACCAGTCAACCAACACAATCTTCACAATAATCCTACATGCAAAACACAAAATTTCATTATTTCCTTTACCCTCAATGTATTTCAACTGATTTCTAAACTATTTTATTTGATAAGTTTGTAATATAACTTTCATTACCATCTTAGCTTGGTGGTGAGGAAGGAAAAGGTCATTGTCTTTTTCAAAACAATCTAAAGAGAGGTCGGAGGGAGTAGCTCGTCTGTGCTATTAACTAGTGTTGGTTTACTAATGCAAGGTAAGAAAACTTTGTCATTTGTAGTAACTGCTATTAGGCATGGTGGGTGTAAAGATCCAAACTGAAGTGATGGGCCAAAAAAGTTTACAAAGAAAACTGTGGATTATTTTTCCAGTGAAGAATATCCCCTACACTGTTCTTTCATACCCACACAAGCAAATATGCATTCAATCCAAAATCCTTCCCCTGCAGCTCCTCTGAAAACACTGTATGTAGGCAGGATAAGTTATTATTCAGAACTAGAACATTTGGAATGTGTCTCAGCTTTTCAGATATCCAGGCACAGTCAGCAAACAGCAGATTATTCTCTGAACAAATGGGCACATTAAATGTACAAAATTAAATGTGCAAATTAATGTGCAAATTAAAAGTACAAAATAAGTTATGTAGCTACTATAGGAATGCTATAAGCCACAATACAGACAAAGTTTAGAATTAATTTAGAAACACTTATGATCTTGCAAAAATAGGGTTGAGCATTGTAACACAGGAACCATTTCCACTTTCCTCCTTGTCTAATGCACATTTGTGGTCTAGCATTAAAAAAAAAAAAAAAAAAAAAAAAAAAAGTTAAAAGCAATTCAACCTCAGAAATAAGAATAAAATAAAAGCAACTTGTTCCCTAAATAATCCTTTTCTGCCTTGGCAATCCTACAACATGAAAAACAAAAAACAAAACAACCACCCCCCAAACACATAAACACTAGAAAAACACCCAGGCCTTCTACCAGGCTGCACCTGGTAATATAGACAGGAAAAAAAACCTAAGACCAGAAGTAAAAAGCAACAGATTACAAAATATCACTCTATGCCTCAGTTTAGCATGGTATCCCTATGGCAGTACCCATTGCACCTCCATTAACAAATTACAGAAAAAGGTCATGCAGCTGAATCCACCTGTCCCAGACACCAGCAGGAAAAGTTTTACTGAGGATTAAAACAGACCAAACAAGGAAATATTGAAGTCTCCTCCTCACCTATGTCCTCCTTCTCTACACACAGTGCGCTCACTGCACATTTCCACACTACACAGGATGCTAGTAGCTGCAAGTCTCTCTCCACATGATTCCCCAGATAAACAAGTGCCTTCAAGTTTGAATCAACCGCTATGGCTTGTTCTTATTTACGGATGGAAAGAATGAGTTCTTCCTTACTCTGGAGTGTGCAAGTTTTCCTCCTTTGGACTACATCAAGAATTCATGTTTAGGTTTTACAACATACACCAGCATGAACGAAGCAGTAAGTTTACATTTAAAAGGAATCTTACCATTCAGTCTTAACGTGAAATGACAGATGTAAAGCACAAGCAATTATGCTTATTCGGTGTATCTGAATGAAAATTACTCTTAAGAATAGAGAAGAAGGAAAATTTAATGATTATTTATTAGAGAATTCAGTATACGTTTGACAGACTTACACAGGCGTGCATGCCAGGGACCTGGAGGGACTGGCTGAGGAACAGCGGTCAGAGCCAGGTACGGCCAGCCTGTGGGAACAGGCAGCAGCTGCAGAAGGCTGCATCAGACCCTGGGTACATCTGCCTCTATCCACGCGGGAGCCTGCTGCTCCAGATGGCAAACAGGTACTAAGGACTGTATGGCTTTTTTCTGAAATCAGTTTAGAGAAAGACAGACAGCACAAACTGAATAAATTGTCAGCTGGTTTTAAATAAGAATTGGTTTGGTGTCATCCTGATTATGCTAAAAGCCCCCAAAAAAGTGCCAGGAGGTTGCCAGTGAAAAGCAGAGTACACATGCTATCTCTCCCTCAGATCCTAATTCCCTCTGCCTCCAAATCTATTATTAAATAGCACTTGTAGCTATTAAAACCAAAACATTTCGGAATAGACATCAGATTAAGAGCAAATACAAGTATTTAATATTTACGCTTTCACACATAATTCCATGAAAAATTAACATAAGTAGGCTTTTGAGGGCAGATAACTTACATGAGCACTCAGTTGCTACTGGTACTTACACATCACTGAAGACAAGCTCTTGTATGCTTCTAGGCAGCATAACCCTTCGTTCGGCTCGCATCTGCCAATCCAAAACATTAAACTGGTCTCTTCATTTTTCAAATGTCACCACCTAACCGTCAGGACTGTAAGACTGAGTTTATATAGCAGTCAAGTCAACCAAGGGTCCAATTCTACCCCCAGTTACACTCTTGTAATTCCAGTTAATACAGCTGTGCTACTTTGGATTTATGCAACAGTAATAGTACGATACAGTAGAATATAAAACTGAAAGCTAGAAACCAAAAGACAATTTAAATTAGCATTTTGGCTAATTGCTTAGGTTTAAACTTTTTGGTTGGCTGGGACCTGCAAGCACAGAGCCCCCACCAAGAAAAGCAGCCCTATCAGTGAGGTAAACTAAGCTAAATTACTTATACTCCAACAGTCCTTCCAAACCATGCATGTCCACAGGACGTCTAACCTCTCCATTTGACAGCCCAGTGTTGTATTCAGATATAGCACCATTTAATTATGAATTGGATTGCTAGAAGAGAATAGGCCAGTTAACTTACTGCTGTTTAATGAGCACGCTCTTGTTAGTTGTGAATACATTCACTGTACTCATTAAATCAGGAGGCACTGGAGTTCTGAATACATCATTAAAAAGATCCAGGAATGCTGCTGCTTTGTTCAGCATGACTACATGCTCCGCTTGACAGTTGGAAAATGAGCAAGAAATATAAGCCCCTTCCTGTTGGGCCAGCAGATATAATTTTAAACCAGGAAGAGGGAGAAAGAATGGGAGATCTGCATCTTCAGAGCTTCACTCATTTAGAACACGAGTAAGTTTCTCTTTTCATTGCTGACTGACTTGAAGTAATAACATGCTCAGTACTGTAAGATATCAGCAAAAAGGAAGTGTCAAGCTTGGGGAATGGGTGTGGGGATACTTAAAAAAGAAAAAAAATTACAGCCCATCTTTAATACACCCAAGGAGCAGGAGTGTGCATTAATCTATCAACCTGTTAATTAGCAAAATGAACCTTCATAAACAAACATACACCCCCCCCAACACAGCAGTTCCCACACAAATTACAATATATTGATTAAGGCTGAAGACGGAGTGAAATTGGCTAGTAGGCTCCTGTACATTCTCACAGGAGAGATTTAGAACATATGTTCAGTGAGAGGATGAGATTTTCATCTGTCAAGGGTTGATCCATCTACCCACAAAGATACACACCCACATGAGAACCTGCATGTCTAAAGCATTCTAGAATTACAGAGAAACTGACACCTAACTGGCAACTGTTTACTTGAACCCACTGCATGGAAGTGTTTTCTGCCAAAAGAGGTATGTGAACCAGCATCACTGATGGCATCACTGGAGTTGCAGAGAATCCTGGAAGTTAAGATATAACAAGCATGACTACTTCCTTTTGCACATACTCGAGAGGGGAAAATGCATTTTTAAAACATGTTTATAACAAATCCTTTTCTCCTCTCCTCCCACCTCATCCACAGAAAATCGGACAGGCTGCTAAAATCAGAACTGGGAGGGGGGAAGGGGAGCTTAAGACTCTCCGTGCAAGACTTAAACACTTTAATCCAAGCAATTATTTTCCATTCAGAAAGTTGTTGATAGCGTAAGCAGCTATATAAATACCGAATTCTAGTCAAAGGAGGACTGCCACCTATCAAGGAAAGCATAACACCACAAGAACATTTACCACAGTCTCCTCCCATCATGCAGACACAACATTTCACCTCTTACTTGAGAAAAGCATGTTCTAACCAGTCATGTTAGCATATTAGAACTTTGCTTGCTCCAAGCCTTCAAAGTAAGCCCCTGAATCTCTTCAAGATCCCAATTTTCTCAGTATTGCCAACAAAATAATCTTCAGGAAAAAAAGTCTTCTGATTAAGCAGTCAGGCTTATTGCAACACGCCATGACTAATCCTCTTAAATTTTCTCTGGGTCCTGCACTGTAATCTCAGTAACATAGGAGACACTGTTCTTTTCATAGGAGCTGTGTGACTGGGTAGACTGTCATGATCTCATTCAAATAGCAATTGATTCCTCACTGCTATCAACCTGAGTAATCAACACCCAGCTTCAGCACACAGACCAGCTTACTTTGGGTACAACCATACAGCAATACACAAATGATGGGGTATGAGCTGTAAAACAGCACTCATTCACACGAGCCACCAAAGACTTTGGGGGTCACACCCCACGGCTCTCCGCAGTGTGGTAAGTGGAGGCACTTAGTTCTTTCACACTGTATTGTGGGAACAGCCCGAACAACTATGTGGGTCTCCAATGGTTTAAAATAACACCATTACAAAAATGTAGAAAGGTTAACTGGGGATGGGGAGATCAAGAGAGGGAATCACATTCAGACCAGTTCTAGAGATGTATCTCTTGCCAGCAATATGCACCTATAAGTAGGTCCTAGCACTTGACTAAAATCTCAGTTCACTGACTCAAAAATAAATCCTTTAGGTTATCAAAATATTTTTTTTTCTGGGGTCAGATAAAACAATGACAGAGTATTCAGATTTCTGATCAATTTTATGGTGTGTATTTGCAGCCTTCAAAAAGGAACATCTTGGGTACTGTTCTCTTTAATCATACTAAAAAGCTCTGTATGAGACAGCTGTCTGATTACAGTTAGGAAGCTAAGAGATGGACATACAAAAATAAAAGCTTATTAAGTATTGCATTTTCTTCCCTTTGTGCTTAACACAGGGCAACTCATGCAGCATGTCAGCTGGTTTAGCTCAAAAAATACCACATGCTTTAATGACAGAAAGGAAAAGATGAGGCACAGGGAATTGTTTAAACATTCGTTGTCCTGCTTAGCAACTACATGCTTACATGGTTAAAAAACCCATAACACAAGAAACAGGCATACTTGTTATCTATTATAACTAGTTCACATTCTTCAGCTCCTCATGTACCTCTGGTTTGCAGTTTAGTCAATCATGCACCTTCCTGGTAGGTATCTCCCTTATGCATTTCGTACAACACAGAGCATATGAGGAGTCCATAGAATACTGAGCAGCTTGTGATTTATATTTTGAGGATATTTAAACTGGTTAAATAACTTCCAGAGGGACACAAATTACATAATCAAAACAAGACATACATATTCTTTTCCTACTATGGGAAAAAAAAAATAAAAAAAAAACCCATGCTTTTCTTCATGCTATATGCTGTATCACCATAATACAATAAGCAGTAGTTCTGTTCACAGATTTTAATCACCACTCATGAATACCTCTTTGCTCTGTGTGTATTAGATCACATCTTATGTCTCATTGCATACATTCAAAAAATCTTTGCAGGAACAACTTTACATTATATACATACATGAAAAGAAATACAAGAGCCCTGTCTAAATAGCAGTGTCAAAGAAAATAGAAAACAAATACATCAATGGTTGAACACCTGTACCTACAGAC
>WHYT01015815.1:48883-60863 GCA_009806455.1 Tetrax tetrax
CCCCCCCCCCCCCCCCCCCCCCCCCCGAGTCCTACTTTCCAAACAAAGCATTTGTATTTATTTTTGTATGATCACTTTTTTCATTCTTCTATTTCAAATACTTCAAACTGATTTTTGATACATGTAAGTTCATATAAAATATCTTTCCCAGTTGCATGGGGGCGGAAAATCTGTTTGTTGCATGGAAAAACAATTTGTGAGACGTTTGTTTTTCCATACACTCCACTGCACCATATGCGGGGGCTGGAAGAGAGCCTAAGAACATCTGCCACAGACTTTAAAACCCCTAATAATAGCACAGCTGGTGTCCCCAGTCTAATGATCTCAGCACAGACTCACGTGACCACTCCTGACTCTGGCCCCCAACCCAAGCAAAGCGCAGAAACACTCGAAGGTTGGACACATTCATTCATTCTCAACTCGATTTGCATTTCACAAAAGAACCAATGGAGAAGGCAAGTTGAAATACTTACATTTCAATCAGTTCAACAGTCACCGTTTCCATAGGATTTCCCCATGCTCCTTTTATTAAATTCCAGTTTAGCAGAGTACTCCCTATTCCATAAAACTAAGCTACTCAAGAAAATAACTGTAAGTCTGTGACACAGGGTTAGAAACAAAATTATTTAAATACACTTAACTGTATTACACAGGAGTTGGGTTTCCTTCCCTCTGCTAAGCTCATGGACTATCTTCCATTCCTGTTCATTTAGTTTACTTACAAACAAATGTTTCTACACACTTTCTTTTAAAAATGTTCAAAAAAAAAAAAAAAAAAAAGGAGGTAGGCAGAAGAACAAGGAATTTGGGAAACTGAGTTAATTAATTAATAGGTATTTATCATACAGATGTTTTAGAGAAGCATCTGAGATTTCCCATGCCAACGGACGTGGCTAGCAAAATGCTCTGACAGACTCCTTGAAGATGGGAACAGAGAAAGCAATGTTTGGGTGGGGGTGATGTGCCTGAGATTTTCATTACACTTCAGACCATCCTCTGACCTTTTTCATCCCTACAAAAGCACACGTAGCTTCCAGCAGTCAATAGGCATGAGTTCAGTTATTAGTTAATATAATGTGTGCAGGTGCACCCATGAAAGGCTAGATCTGACCCTAGGACTGACCATTACCAGCACAGACAGGAGAGGCAAGCATTCTACAGCCAAGTTTAGTCACTGGCAAAGCATGAAGGGGTGGCTCGTTTAGCAAATTACTGTAACCACAGTAACAACAGACTGAATACTGAGCTCCAAATTCCAAGAAGAACCCATTTAATCAGTCTACTATAAAACACCAATATGTGACACTAACATCCTCATCAAATAACGTTTTCATTCTCATTGCTCATGAGGGAGAGAGGCCACAAAAACCCCAAAGGAGATAAAGACAACACTTTGTAAATTCCCACACTGTCCAACAATGTTGGCCCACTTTAAAATAAGAGACATTTAACAGGTAATCTTTCTTTATTTGCACCGCATCATTGAACAGCAAAGGAAAAGAGATGAGAAAATACAGAGCAAGTTACTTTTTAGTTTTATATAAAAGCACTGAAATCTGAGAATGGCTAATACACAAGATCAGCCCAGTTACAGTAATCAATTTGGCTGCAACAAACATACTTACAGTCATGCATCAGTTATGTGCCTTACTCCTCTGCTAGCCCTCTATCTCATCTATAACTTCTCTCAGCTGTAAAATCAAGAGACATTGTAGCTAGCATTTTTCCTTCAAGTCTCACAATTAGGCTATTAAACTACACATATGGTCTTATTTCTAACTTCACTATAAAAAAAAAGTATATTTTAAGAAAATAGGCAAACTGTCTCCACCGTTTCAACCAAAATCTAAACATCAGCAAGAACTAGGTCAAAGAAGGAATGAAAACCTGCAGCAGAAGAGCATTTATAGAAAGCAAAGATACAGCCTCAAACAACATCAGTTTGATAATGAATTCTTAATACAAAACATTATACAGCACCATTGCCTACAGAAGGCTGAATGTGTCACACTGTAGATTTCTAACAGTGTAAATAAGGCAAACTCACTTCATTCCTACCTTAAACTGCAACTGGGGAGCTTACTATGCAATGGCAGCAACAGCTGTGTCACAAGCGTTAACTGTGGCAAAAATCTGGGCTGGCACCAATAATGAATTACACTGGTTTTTAAAAATAAGTTTGACATCAGACACATCAAAGAAGCCTTCTGTTGCTGTGCTGTCGCTTGTGTAACAGATACAGTAACTACAAATAAGACACACGATGCCCTTCAGCTTGGCAAAAGAAAAGACCGCCGTTCACAAAACAAGCATAATCTCTCAGAAGCACAAACAATTTGCACAAAGTTCTCCTGCATAAGTCAGCTCACAACTGCTGGCTCAGAGTGGACACATAACTACTGTTGTCTCCAGATTTTGTTTCCTCACTTGCTGCAGGCCCAAACTCCTTTTCCCCTTCTCTCTGGGGCCACATGCTGCAGCTCCAAGTCTCACGTGACAGAAAGCAGGTAGAGACAAGGAGTCCTACGCGGGTTTGTACTTCCACACTTCAGAGAGACAGACCCTAGCCATTCACACTGCAGCCGCCCCGCGCTGCAGCTGCACCATTTCATTCAATACAACAACATCTGCATACAATTTACAAGTTCTCAGCCTTACTCTACTTACAAGCTCAAACTATTGATCAGGAAAAGGGCAGGCATCTTAACTTGTATGCTTTGTAGCCCATCTGCATGCTATGTCCTTCCCCTCAGCAATTTGTAATTTATCCAGAAAACAGTTTTCCCTTCCTGCGTATTTTAACATGTAACTTACTAAGCAGCTGTCCTGACAGAACTTGTATTTGCTATTGAGAAAACTACAGGCTTGGATGTAAGACAAACAACTACGTTAGTTGACAGACACAATGCAAACATTGTATAACTGCAAAGTACAGTCATCAGTAGACACAGTTACCACAACCTGTAATAATTCCTGCTTGGCCCGATTCCCGTCTTTCTGGAAATACATCTCTAACCTGCCACAACACAGTCCACGGAAGACTGAGTGTGGATGGGTAGGCCGTTTTAACATCATAAATTAAACACAAAGCTCATAAATAACATCAGATCACAGGCATATGTAGCCCAGAGGCCTTCCAGACCACAATTAAGCTTGGTAAACATGACAGTCCTCTGCCTTACACAGCCTTACTATTCAGTTTCAGTTTGATTCACACCAGCTGAGCACTTCTATATTGCAACTTTGTACTGATTTTTGAGTTGGGTATGCTCCGTAGACAAGAGGCAAAACTTGGACAAAATACCCAAGGAAGCCTCGCTATGCTCAGTTGCATTTACCAGCACTGAGCTGAGACAGGTTAACAGATTAACTTTGCCCTCCTGTTTACACTGCCTCCTAAGCAAACTCCCCCATTTGCAAACCCACCCTTCTAGGTGCAAATGGGAACTGGTCCAAAAACAGTGTCAGTGTTGCCAAGAAATACATTTGCTCCTTTTCCTGCCTTCTTCTCATTTAAGCTGCACACCTAGCTTAATACCACAAAGTATTATATCCCAGGGCACAATGAAAAAGTGGAAACATCAGCAAGTAGGTATTCGAAGAGCCATTTGTAAGTGCAGAAGACAGTTGTTTCACGCTCTCATTAGCTTTGCGGTCATTGAGAAGTACACAACTACAAAAGCTCCGTACAGAGTAAACCAAATACACACTGGACAGAGACCACATCAGCCAAGATCTCTTAACCTGAAGGTCATATTGTCAGCACTGCAAATGTGGAAGCAGCTGCTGACATTTTGACATGGTCCATATACTGCAGTATGCAAGATCCAAGAGACTGTACTTCAGAGACACATTTGAGGTGTCAAGGATTCCAGACTGTTCTACCTCCACAGCTGAGGTACCGTATATACTAACTACATTCAGTCAGTGCACTACTGTGTCCACCAATAGTAATTTAAGCTTTTTCTTTGTTTTGTTTGGGTTGGTTTTTGGATTTTTTGGTTTTTGGGTTTTTTTTGTTAATAAAAAAGCAGAGAAGCCCAGAGGTCAATACAGGCTTCCAAGATAAAATACCATGCATTTTCAGTGAAACATTATGTCCTGTAACATAATGGATCCTTCCAAATTCTACTCCCTCTCCTCCAAAACACACCCACCCTGTCACTATATTCCTTTCTCCTTCTCCACCTTTTTCACTTCATACACATGAAGGGTGATCTTCACACAAAAAAAGCAGTAAGTAACAACCTGTTTAACTTGTGATTCAAGTCTGGTTTTGCTGTTCTAGAATGTAAGTGGTAAACTATGTCGAAGTTAGGCTCATTTTTTGGCTCCTGCAAATTATTTCCCAAAAGGGCAAAGATCACCCTCAAGATAAAAAAACAAAAAAAACAACAGCCAACCAACCGCTTTAAAAATCAGTAATCCACAACCTCACAATTTGGACTTCACTCAAGGAACCATTCCTGAGTTACAAGGCCACATCCTGCTTCTCAAAATTGATAGGCATTTACACCTCTAAATATCAGTTTCCAATTCCAGTTGAAATCTATTCTCCAAGAGGTTAGTGAGTCCACTTGTTCAGAAATGCCTTTTTACAGATCAGTTTTAACAGGCACTTTATGAAGTTTTCATTAGACATGGAATCCAGTTAAATAGCATAACCTCTTTCCGCCACCACAGCCATCTCTGAGGTTTATTATAAAGTCTCACATAGTGCATAAGTTCTCCTAGACAACAACTTGTCAGTATCTTCTGTGAAAAGATACTTAAAGAAATTTAGAAAATAATTATTTCAATTTTGATTTTGCTTTTTTAAAGAACTAAATCATAAGAAAGACCTTCACTTGCATCTTATCAATTCCATTTAACCTTGTTTGTTAATTTACTTCTCTCAAATGCCTGTGTAACAAATTTCTACCAAGAACTTTACAAAACATCAACTGATTCCCTGTAAAGAAAAAGAGATTGCCCATTTCTCTCTCTTTGAGCTCTTAACAGAGGAAATAAAGTAATATTTCTAATACTTGACATATAAAACAGAGACAGAGAAACAATAGTTAAAAAACAGGCAAAATAAAAAAGCAGGGAGAAAAACTAGAGAAGATTAGCCAAAATACCAGAATTCATAAAAGATGCTTGCAAATGTCATTAGTGCCCTTTAAGTATATCTAATGCCTTAATATTCTAAGATCCCAAGAGTTTAAAATTCCTTCCCTTCTGCAGTGGTAACTGACAATACCATTAAACAATGCAGTGTCCCTCTCAAAGTCTGTTCTTTAGCAAGTTGCCACACAGCTGTACTGCACGTTTTCTATCACAAAACAAACGGCAGTTTCCAGTTAGAAATCATGTCAATCAGAACCACCAAATCCCATTCAGAAGATAAAGTAATTACCTGTTCTAAGATTCAAATTAGAGCCAGAACAAGATGAAACCCTGTAATTTCACGCCTTCCCGATTTCTGGACTTCAAAATAAGTATTCTACAGCTGTTGAATCTAAAAGTTTGCTAAATTAAAAAAAAAAAAAAAAAAAAAAGTATTTTATTCCCCACATTATAATGACTCCTTGCTTATCTTCTTTTCCAGATAAAAGTCTGAGGAACAAACAGGAGAACAGTGTATTACATCTGCTCTAACAAGTCATGTTACAAGCTGATCATTTTCCTGACTATGCAGCCCCTCCTATTTCCTCTTACTCATTTCTCGCACTATAATATTATATCATGTCTTTATCTTCAACTTATCCCTGCTAGGCATAGGATCAAAACAATAGGCTTGCTGCTAGGTGCATTTAGGAACTTCCTCTCAGTCTTCTTGATGAGGTAATTAGTGCTAATTCACCATCTCAGATAACAGAAATAGGACAGAGTATTCAGTCTTCCCCGTGCAATTCGGCTAAGATTACTAAAATGATGTCTGCCACTTTCTTTTATTAGAAAACAAACAAAAAACCCACACAACTAGTGAATGATAAAATTTTGATAACATTAACTCATTTTCAAAGAGAGCTCTGTAACTTAATGTACACATGCTAAATACAAGGTGTGTTGTTATACACTTAAAGCAAACCAAACATTGATTGGCCTTGCCTGTATGCTCCTACCTTGGCTTTGTGCCATCTCTCGCGTTCTCGCATTCACAGAGAAACACAAACTGGCAAAAAACTGCAACCAAAGAAATAAAAACAATTTTTCAAAACGTGTTTTTCCAATTGGCCTTCCTGGCTTACTTCCCCATTGGGTAACAATCAGCATGAAAGATCAGCATGGACAAAGCGGCACAACACATAGCTGGTGACAAGGTAGGACTATTCCCACCAGAGATGGCAAACCGTGAGACCAGGCTGATCCGGCTGCAAAAGCACAGCCTTCAGGCAGACACTTTCTCCACCACCTCTAGCTAATGTTAGCGTAGGCTGTCCTGAAAGCACACCCTCACCCTACCACACACCTACCCTGAAGCTATGTATTCCTATCACTCTTTTTTCCTCATACAGACATTCGTGCTTGTACTCTTCACATCAACGTGATCAGGAATGCAATCTGGTTGAAAGGCTAAGCTAAGGGAACGGGGGAGGGAAGACAGGAGAGAACACATACAGGGCCACGTAAAGTAGTTTTCAGCTAGATCAGTTCCCAGAGCTGGCCCACAGCATGCCCACACAAGAATCAGCGCACAAGAAAGGAGTGAGAATGGGAAGCAGGACTGTTGTCTTCTGCAAATTCAGTTACTTGCCAGGAAACCACATTTTTAAGAGTCAAACCACTAAACCAAGGCACTCTCTTGGCTTTACTTGTCACTTAGTTTTAGGCACTCACTTCCTAACTTTTATCTGCAACTTTGAGCAAATTCAAAAATTCATTGCCATGAGAACAGCCATCTGTGGTGGGACTCAAATCATCAGTATTTCCGTTAACTGCTGTGTGTGTTTACCCATGGCACCACAGGACTGAGGGAAACCACTGGGTGACTGCCCAGAGCCAGAACTTACAGAACCTACACAAACATTCACCCAGTCTTGGCAGCAATGGCCTCTTCTGAAGACACAAAGAGATGAGGTTTCAGTTTCAATTTATCCAGGTCAGTTCAACAGTCATGAAACTGAGAAACTGACTGCCAAATGAAGAACCAAGAGACATTTTTGTTCTTGTTGAATTCATACTTGCTGGAAGAGCAGCTGTGTTATATCTACAAATCCAAGGAATAATCTATTTAGTCAGTTGGTAGAAAGGAAGAAAGGATATCTTTAATCCTAAGATCTTTTTAAAGGAAAAAAAAATTAAAAGTGATGAAAAAAAAGAAGTACAGTTTTGCCCACCTGAATTGCAACTTCCATCTAAATACCAGCTGACAAGTCATGTGATTTTTTTATTTTTTTTTTAAGGAATCATCAGTTTTATATTAGTAAGTATGTGAAATTTACTCCTGTTCTTAATTACTACCATAAATATTTATGTAGATCAACATATGGCATTCATACTACTTTTGGATCCCCAAAAACACATCTAACGCCACATTTCATAGAGTCATAGAGTGGTTTGGGTTGGAAGGGACTTTTCAAGATCAACTAGTTCCAAACCCCCTGCCTTAGCCAAAGACACCTTCCAATAGACTAGTTTGCTCAAAGCCTACTAAATGAGACCTCATTTAAGAACTTTTGTACCTCAGGCAAATGCAACTTTCTTAAATACTTTGCCCTTTCACATTGCAAAAGCTGCAAAACATTCAGTGTAAAATTCTAATTAATTGAGTTTGTTTAAGCACTCACAAGTCACAAAAAAATCAGTCTTCTCTTACTTTGCAAAGGCTGAAGCGGGTCAGCAAGATCAAAACATTTGACTGAGGTAATTCAGGAACTGGTACCAGTACTAGACTTAAATAATGCTTCTTGTGAATCTGTTAGAAGCCCGTGAGTCTCTTTAGGATCAGTGGGTTGGTAAACTGTTTGTGGTATTGGCTGTTTAGGACCTGACAGGGTAGAGGATCTGAACAGGACAGCCTTCTCAGTAGAAGAGTTTTAAAAAGGGAAAGCCTTTCCAAAGAAGTCTGCTAAGAACAAATAAGTGAAAAAAGCAGAAGAAAAACAGTCTTTTTCTTTTTTTCCGTAAAGTTAGTTCATACTGCTTTATAAATTTAAAAATCACACTGGTTTACACATTAAGTTTTGAGGATCACATTATTCACAATATAGACTACAATTTGTGGGCATCTTGCTCAGGAAGGAGCACTCAAACGCAGACTGAACTGAAAGCATAATGAAAATATTCAAATTTATTCTTAACTATATTCTCATTCTGGATCATAAAGGACAATGTCTGTGTATAGCCTAAGAACAACAACTAATCAGGATTTCTCTCTTCTATTTATACAGGTGCTGGGAGTCAAGAGTATTCCATAAGCACACAAAGATGTACCAGGTTATTGTTAGCCTCAGCATTAGCATCTCATCTACCAACACACAACTGGTGTTGGTTATACCAGAGCTTAGATGGCAGCAGTTTCAAAATCAGCTTATGCTCACTGAAGACTTTCCCTCCTGACACCAAAGCCTCAGCCACTTATGTGGTGGTCTGATGTCTTACGTCTAAACAAGCCAATAATGAAACTTCACAAGAACTTTAAACCAAGCTCTTCTCACATTTCCTTCCTTCTTTCTATTTCTCTGACTGCTACAGTGTTCTCAACTTCTGCTATAAATGCAAGCAAAAACAACAGAGCTCCAATATGTAGTAATCCCTCAGAATACTTAAAAACACACACAAAAAAAAACACGCACACAAGGAAATACGACAGGTAAAAAAAGAATAGCAGTGTCATTTGGGTTTACAGCATCTAATGGACTGCAAGGTTAGACAATCCTGTCCAGAGAAGCTGTAAGATAAGGCAAAAAATCGACTCCAGCACAGTCACTAACCAATTTAACTAAAGCAAATCTGCCAACGTAATTGAATCTAAGAATTATCTCTAGGCTAATCTGTTTGTGCTATCAATAAGCCTCTTAGCTGGACAACCATAAGCAGGATGACTATATAGCATGACTTCCTGCACTGTAATCAATAGGCTCCCGTAAAATGAGAAATATTGATGAATCAAAGCTCAAGTAAAGGACAGTTTTAGACAAGTAATATTAGCAGTGAACTCCTGAAATTTATTTAGGAGACATTACGTTATCCACTAGAAAGTAAAATAAGAGTGCTTGTAAACTCACACAGCTATCTCAGTCAAAAAGCCTACATTAAGAGGAAGTTAATTCTCAAAAGTTTTGTCTCTCCTAGTAATGAATCCACAAAACCGAGTCCTCCATACAAGCGGAGCATTCCAAGGAGGCAATGCCATTGCTCATGGAGTTTTAACGACACAAACGTGACCCAGAAACATACCTTCACAGCACAGCCACTGTAGATCACAAACCAGTTTTACAGTTGCAACATTACAAAGCTTCATATGTTGAGCTGCCTACAACTGAGATGCAATAGCTGTTATTTGGTGAGCAGAAAGCATTTCTCCTATTTACTACATTTTTATTATAACTCTGAAAGCCCCTTGGTGCGTAATCACTACTGGAATCTATTCTTTTTAATAGCCCTTATGCAACACACAAGTGAAACCCATTCACAGCAGAAACAAGGACCAATATGACCACCACACAGGAAGATGCCAGCATGCCTGTGGTCATTTTACATACAATTTAAGTGTATTTATTCTTTCATCTTGATCTTGGTGGCATCACTAAGCTTCCTACAGAGGCAGAACTGCAGTGTACATCTGGAAACATGGATAGTTCAAATGAAAACAGAACAAGTTACAACAGTTCTCTGACCAACAGGATAAAACACAGCTCCTAATTCCATATTCTAGTTATTGGGACTTTCCACGTCATACTGGTCTGTCTGTTCACATGTTGATATAGGAGTATTGTGAAATAAGGAGCGCATGAAATCAAGTGACAGTTTTGTGAGGGTTAAAATGGGGTTATTAAAAAAGTTACATTGATTAAGTACTCGGCCTGATAGTGGAGGCTTATTAGAGGAGGCACCCATTTTTGCAAACAGAACAGACATTATTGGGGCAGGGAGAAGGTACCTGTTTTAAAATTTGAAACGAAGAACACACCTTTTTTTTTTGCAAACTAACAAGAAACACTCCGCCAGCCTTGACTTGAGTATCACTCATAACGGAGGACATCCAGACAACACACAACAAACCGTGTCCCACCAATGCTACTTCTGAGCCTAGCAGCAGGAGCACTAAACCACTCCAGTTATGGAAATCCAGGAAAATTATATTAAAGACTTTGGAAAGAAATAGATTTCAAACAAACATAACTCATACACTGTCTTCCTCCTTGTAATTCCCCCTCTCCCAAGGGAATTCTTAAGTAACATAGGAAATTGTTAGGAAGAAAAATGCATACCACTTTTAGAAAGGGTGAAAGGTTTATTATTAACTTCTTGTCTTTTGATACTGCAGATGTTGTCTCAGTAGCACTCATTCTGAGAATTCTTTCTACTGAGCTATTAGGGAAAAAACAAAAAACAAAACTTTCATTCAGCTTTCTGGCTATCATAGAAGACAGTGGGAAGTTTCAGCATTTCTGCTAGTACTAACTTCATATTTATACAGTGGCAACCATAAGAAACAATAGTATTGCTCAAGAGCACATTTAAAACAAAAATATTTAACCTGTACTCATTTCAAAAACACTAATCTCATTCTTCTATCCCAAAGCAGATTGGCTAGAATATGTCAAAACTCAAAATCCTCCAAGGACAAGGAAAGGTTAGGATCAAATTACTTCTACAAAAGCAGCTGCTAATGTTACAGGACACAGAACACATGAAGCAGCAAGGAGCTCAGGCATGAGCTGCAGCAGAGAGGAACAACAGGAGTTCCAAACAGTTCCAGGCAAATCTTTTCTATCTGATCTTGCTCTCTGGTACATGCAAGTTCACTTACTCCCACGAACTCTCACCAGCATTCCACGAACTGATGGAGTGCCAAGTTAACATCCATTAATATACATGGCAAAACTTGCAGATCACATGCTGGTACTGCTTCATCAGTCAGGACTCTGGATTAAACAAGTTAGATGCTCAGAGGCTGCAGCAACAACTTCAGATTTCACTGAGATTTTATGCATACACATACCAAACATAGAACATCATGTATATAAATGTATGCGCCTAATGATGTTAATGGTTCCTCAGCATGCTGGTGTGCTCTAGAACAGGCACCAAGCTCAGTCACGAACTACAAGATTTTCACTTGGCTAGGGGCTTTTTTCTTTTTTTTTTTTGCACTAGATCCAGAGAGACTGCTTACTTCTACTACTGTCATCCACCATGCAGTTAAATCCACTGGCAAGTGGGAGTTCATTCATGCAACTGACAGAAACTTTTGTTTTACTTCAACAGAAATTTAAATTCTATCCACACATACAGCTGTCTGGTCTTCACTTAACTCACTAGCTCACATCAAAAGCTGAAAACTCTTGCCTTCCATTAGGCTTTTTCCCCTTTTGTTTCTCCTCCCTTATAACAATGCTCATTGAAAACCAGAGAAGTAATTGCTATAATGATGGCTTAATGTAATATTCTTATGTGCTTCTAAAATGATTTTCTTCTCTGTTGTCATCATAGGCTGCTCTGGCTCAATTAGAACAGGTTACAGCGCCTCAGAGCAGGCACAGCTTTGTGAATACGGTTCCTGGGCTGGGTGACAACACCCCTTCCTCCAGGCTTCTTATGGCAACTCCAGAAGAGCCCTGCTAGGAACAACTGTGTCAAAAGTGGTTCACCTCCAGTATGGTCAGAAGCCAGAGCATTCCTTACAGTACATGAAACTGTATAACACACAGCAGTGAAACAGGCACATATGGCAAACCGGTCATCATAACCGTTGTTTGTTTTGGTTTTGTTTTAGATTGGTTTTTTTCTGCTGTGGCTTTCCTGATTGCAAAAAAAAAAAAAAAAAAAA
>WHYT01015816.1:0-29060 GCA_009806455.1 Tetrax tetrax
ATGAAAATTTGAATCATAGAATCATAGAATGGCTAGAGTTGGAAGGGACCTTCAAAGGTCATCTAGTCCAACCCCCCTGCAAGGAGCAGGGACATCCCTGACCAGATCGGGTTGCTCAGAGCCTCATCCAGATTGGCCTTGAATGTTTCCAGGGATGGGGCACCCACCACCTCTCTGGGCAACCTGGTCCAGTGCTCTACAGCTCTCATGGTAAAAATTTTTTTCCTAATATCCAGTCTAAATCTACCTGCCTCTAATTTAAACCCATTACCCCTTGTCCTATCGCAACAGGACCACTTCAAAAGGAGAGCAGGGACTGCGTGAATTAGAAGCGAACAGCTGCAGATTTGATAGCCATGCACATCTTCAGCCTCTTCAACCAATACAGACAGCAAGTGTCAGAGTCCAATCAGGTACCACGTGGGGAAAAACAAAAGCCTGATTTTATTTTACACTTACTGCCTCAGAACTTGGTGCCAACTTCAGGTGCCATGAAGCCAAGTCACTCATTCCCTGTCAGCCTGTGCTATATCATTTATTTTGTACACCTTTATCACATTCAAAACTGCGCAACTACAAACCTATTGACCTACTGAAAAAATCTGAAGCTTAGCTAAAGCTCTACAAATTACTCCATTATGTTCTTGAAAGGGAACATTCAAACAATTTTGTAAGAAAACTAATTTCTATGAATTTGGAGCTAGTTAGGGATTCCACTGTAAAAATATCTTAACTTCTTGGTATTTATCACCATCAGATTTGCATGATTTCAATAGAGAAAAAGGATGTATTTTCTTTTCCAAACTGCTAAAAGTTCTGAAACTACTGCTTTGGAATGCGGGAAAATACAGGAAAGCTAAGTAGGGTCAAGTAGAAGGATAGAAAAAAGCAACTGTAGGACAACTGCCTTTTTTTTATGAGCGTTTAAGTGAGCTCAAGTTTTTATTTTCTACATCAAAGCTATTTGTGTGGGTCAGTTTAAGCAATCTTTAGACAAAGTATAAAATCCCAAGCTCAAAAAAACCCAAAGTTTTTAAAAGAACATTAAATTTTCTAACTGACTGTATCGAACTAACATAGTGTAAGATCTCTCTGTTCTGCATTGCACTCAGTTCAGCAAGACTCAAACATTAGGGTATGAAGAGCAGGTCTCATCAAAATTAATAAGTTGTCCACATGGAAGCCTGCCATTTTAGTGGATACTGCAAGACTGGAGGTTTATTTTTGAAATAATATAAGACTAGCTGAATGAAGGCTTCACTCTCTGAGGGTGGGTTTTGAGAGGAAGAACAGCAGTAACAGCAATTTTGGTAAAAGTCATATCTACTTCTGTTTGCCTTTTAACAGAAATATTCAAACCATTTATGAGATTAGTTGATTTTGACAGCTTTTGCAGCTTGATTTTCAAATAGGAAAGAGATCTTTGAAATTACTAAAATGTTCAATTTGTTGCCTTTAGAATTAAAATGCTTGTTTCTGTGGTAATGAATCGTTTGTTTTACTATCACAACACATATATATATAAAAAAAATAAGATTGAAGTTACAACATCTGTTTTCATCCCTCTGAACTGAATTTTTCAGATGGACTCAACGGCCACAAAATTATATTCCCCTCTGCCCCCATCAAACAATTTCAAATAGTTTTTTAAAGCTTTATACTCAAAAATAGTAGGAGTATGGTAATAATACATGTGGTTATAGACCAGAGGAGAAAATGCTGAAATTTTTTATCTCTAAACACTAGGCCTAACTAGGTAGTTAGCTAGATTTGGTTTAGATGCAGTTACTACTTACTAAACTTAAAAATAACAAATAAGCAAAGTATGCAGTCAAAAATATGTCAAAATCCTTTAGCTATGAATTCACTGTGGGCATGCTATATACAGTCTGTTGTTTCCTGTATTTTTAGTGACTGAATGAGAGATGAGAAGTTGATTAATCTAGATAAGCTTATTTTCCTTTCATGTTATCATTTTGATTTATTATTAATTACCTAGCTCTTTCCTGCCTTTATTACCTCCTCTTGTATACTGTTGGATTTGGACAACTTTTGAGCTATGTGACTTATCTCCTCAGATTGTATTCTGATGCTTACTTAAACAAATAAGCCCATGGCATTATATACTGAAATATGTCAGACAACTTTGCTTATGAGAGCAGACAATTGGATTTAATGTATATTAATTTTTGTATATGTGTATTAAATATATATCTGTTTATGTATATTTAATGTTCAAACCCATGAACTTTAGCTGATGAGGTGTAGTATACAAACAAATGCTAAAGAGAGATTTCTGAGAAATAAAAGGGAAAGCAAAACTTCTACAGTTTGTTAAAAAGACTAGTTAAAATGTTATATATATATATAATATATATTCAAGGACAATTAATAGTTATTAATATTAATTTATATATGAAATATAATTATGATTTTCAGTCTTTTTTCTAAGAAAGGAATAACACTTATTGAAGACAGCCAGTTTGGTAAAATAATGAAATTAGTTTGACTCCACTGTATTCATTTCAAATTCTCAGGTGAATGACAATAAATTCTAATATAACATGGATAGATTCATATGCAAATTGAATAGCATTCATTACAGTAAATGAATGGTAAAGATAATACTTTTGTATATCTGCTAAGTTTTTTTCCTGACTGTAAATTCACTACAGCACAAATTTCAGAAAGAAAAACAGTTATTTTATGTACTTGTTTTTAAAAGCACAAAATATCTAACACCACAAATTTAAACTTGACTTTTGCATTGATGCTAGATTATCAATTACCATCGATAGATTTTAGATAGGGTAATTTTGGAACATCTGGCTTAAGAAACAAATTAACTATCAGTAAAACCATTTAAAAGTAATAGGATGTGTGTTAAATATTTAAATAAAAATTCATTAATATTTCTTAAAAGCCAACAAACTGCAGGAAAAAATAATAGTATGCAAGCTCAAGTCAAATGTGACAAGACACTTCTTGGTAGCTTTTAAGTGTTTTTGTGTCATTGTAAACTTATAAACAGGTAATAAACCTCTTAGAATGACTAAGAGAAAATCCTATGACATTTTAAGTGACGTTAGCATAAATCTTTTGTAAATATACACATTTTGTGAAAGATAACATAAAGATGCTTGCTTATATGTAGATGTGTGAACATCTTGTGGATGTCAATAGTTCAAGCAGTTGAAAAGAACAGTAGTTTCAGAGTGGAGTCACTTTGCTTGAACACTTCAGTGACAAACACTGCAGCTATCATTAGTAAATGACAGACCCTGACACATAACCAGCAGCTTTGTTAGAATACTGAATTTATTCTGGTTAAAAATCTTAAGTTCTGCTTCTTCAAGGAAAAAAAAAAAAGTCTTTATTTTCCTTAATTTTATTTTTAAAACAACATAAACAAACATACCTCAATTCTGAATACAAACTTAGGTAGATAATAGATGTTAAGTGTATCCTGAATCAAGTTTTTTACTGAGTCATTTTGCAGTAGGATAATTACAGGAGACAGTAGTAATTCATAGCTTTTATAGAGATTTATCATTTATACATCTTAAAGGACCTTATAAAGTAGAAAATATAATTTTTTCTTCCTTTTTTAATTTAGAAAAAAATAGAATGAAGGAGTGACTCTCCCAAATTAAGCTAGAAAACTGACAAAATTGGAAATGGAACCCTTACCCTTGATTCTTTTTTGAGGCTTAATCTGTTATAACACAAGGAACCAGAAGGAGCTACTTCCCTGCTGAAGCTGTGCACATCTTGAGTATTTGAAGTCTTGATAAAGAAATGACAGTGGCAACAGCGGTCTGGGAACTCTACTCTGGTCCTGATTCAAGTTTACCCAGTGGGACGAAGGCTGGGCCACTGTGGACATGACTGGAGGAAATCTAGCAAAAAGTTTGAATAAATCATTTCTGATCTATGAATGAATATATGGAAGCTCAGAATCTCTTCTTCTGCTTGGCTGAGAAATCTCTCCCTATTCATTTGCAAATAAAACCACTTTTTTTTTTCCATGTTAGTTAATAAATAGAACAGATAACAATGTTTTCGAGACACCAGGTCAGAGGATTTTGTGACAACAAATGATCACATAACTTAACCTGCTTAGAGAGATGCCCAGGGATAGCTGTGTACCTATAATAGCTCATTAATGCCTGTAGGTCAAAGATACACATTTAAAAAGCTCTCCAAATAGGTGTAGTACTTAGTCACTTAACATAACAAACTTCATAATACTCATTTAAGAAAAACATGTCTAAATTGTGCTTATTCAAGTTAATTAAAAATGTCTGTAAACTTATACACTGATCATCTTTACTTGACATGAAAGCATTTCACTCTTATGTCATCCTCACATATATCAAAGGTATTTCTCTTTAAAATTAGGTTGTTTTAACTCCATCTTTTTTGTCTGGAAAGAGTTCATCCATTGTTAGAGCTACTTTCATAAACCATAACAATGAGAAGAAATGCTTTATTGGACTGCCTTTTGACAAGATTCCTACTGAGTTATTAAAAAAAGGTATTGCACTAAAACCTGTCAGGGGTTAACATGAAAAGACATTCCTGTATGTTTTATTCCGCAACTTTTCTTCTCATACATTGTCAAATAAATGGAATTAGGTAAAAATCTAATGCTAAAAATCAAGTTAGCCTTCAGTTAAGAATCTGTGACTCACAAAAGCTGCTTGGTTAGTTAATACTTCAGAGGTTGAAATTTAATTAATACGCTATAGTTCAAAATGTTCATCCATGCCTGAATTTTGCAATGTAACAGCTGATGAACAGAATATTGGGAAAATAAAAAAAAAAAAAAGAAATTAAGGAGCAGGGTGGCTCAGAGGGTAAAACACTAACTTTCATCTCTTCTTTGATTCTGTGTTCAATCATCCACTGAGGAAACAGTCTAGATCACAAATTCACACTTAATTTATCAGCACGGGCACAATCCCCACCTCCGCTTTCAAAGTTTGACTAATTTATCATGGAGTTTTAATAGCCTCCAGCAGGAGAAAGAATTCTATCAGGTCAGCACTGTGGTCACTATACAATAAGAAAGATCCATGATCTACGAACAGAAATATTGTCACCTTTACACCTCCTTGGTACATATGGCTTTGAACAAATTTCAGGTGAGTACATTCTCAACCTCAGTTCACATACAATCTACGTCCTGAAAAGCTCCCAGTACTGTTCTCCACCTTATTTGTCTCTTCTTCTGGGAAAAGGTTCTGAAATATGACTCATAAAGACCTAAAAATTTTCAGTGTTCTCCGTGATACTTCAAATAATGTATCTACTTTCCCTTCCCATGTAATTAAAACAGGTAATTATTAGAAACTTCACCTGATATTCATTGTCTCTTACATCTTCCACCTGCATAGCACCAAAGTCTCCTCTTCACATTACTAACAGTTGAACATAGTTCAAGAAATCATATCTGAAGAGGAGCAAAATGTTTGCTTTAGTTCATAAATTTTAAGCAGCTTTCAGCTATCATATCTACTAGCAGATACATACCATGTCAAGGCCTATAATCTGTGCTAGAGCACAGGTGCACTCTAGTCCTGTAAATATGGTTTTGCCACTGCTGGGAGAGGCACAAGGCTGTGTCAGGTCCCAGGGGCGGCAGGGCTGAGCTGGGTTTACCAGGGGTCCTGTGGCCAAGTACCCATTGCCCAGCCTGTCTGAGCTCCAGCTCTGTGAGTGTCACCAGGGAGGAGGCTGACAGCCCTAGGCAGTGCCTGTTGGACATAGGGCCCCAGGGATGCTTGGTGGCCTGGAGGGCAATTTTTCACCCCTTCAATGGTAGCAAGCAGATGAGGATGAGAAAATGTATTAAAAGAAAGCCAAAGGGAGCCCAAGACTGATGAGGAAAAGTATCCTGTCATCAACTTCATACTCCTTCCAGTGAAGACTGCAGGATACTCATAACTCATCATAGACCTCCTCAGTCTTCTTCAAGAAGACTGAAACTGGTAACCTTGGAATACATCAAAACCTTGAAATGGTGAACATAACTTCAGAGGAAAGGGGCAGATGCTAGAAATGCTTACTCAGACAACAACTTTATTTTTTTTATTAACAAGGCTTTTCTGGTTTACTTACATGATTTGGACTTTTAGAGCATTACAACATTAATTGTACTAATATACTCTTAACTGTATGCATATGAGATGTTTCCTTTCACCCATAATGATATTTTGGGTGTAAAAGAGCAAGCAAATATATATCCTGCAGAGCCAGTGAAATACAGAATTTGTCACTAAGCCTAGCTCTTCTGTTTACATCACTCACTTCCTCATATCAGAGCTCATCTTAGTAAAAAGAGACATGATTAGCAGATGGAAAGTCAGGAATCAGAGAATCTATATGGTTTGTTTCTCTCTTGGAATTGCTTGTTCTCAAGGTTAGGAATCCTCTTCCAAAACAGAGAAATTAGTCAGGAATGGTGCAATGGCAGTACCAGTACAACACAGCCACTGTAACAGCTTGAATCTAATGACATTTGCTCTGTAGCACTAGTGGTGTACTTTTGAAGAGAATGTGCTAATCATTCCTACCTTAGAGTAATAACATCACAGAATCACTCAGGTGGGAAGAGACTTTGTAGTCAAACCTCTTGCCCAAACCAGGGTCAGCTCTGGGGTTAGACCAAGCTGCTTAGGGCTTTTTCCAAGCAGGTCTTGAAAACCTCCAGGGATGAAGTCTACATAACTTCTCTGAGCAACCTACTGCCATGCTTTACTGCCCTTATGAAGAAAAAGCTTATCCTTATATCCAGCCTTAGGCATCTTGTTTCAATTTATACCTGCTCTTTTTGTCTCATCTCCCTCCCTGCACTGGTGTGTTCTCTGGGATGAAGAAGCCCAGCTCCCTCAGCCTCTCCTCACATGGCAAGTGCTCCAGCATTGATTGACTTGACATCCCTCCTCTTACTTTGCTTTAGTTTATAGATGCCTTTGTTGTACTGGGTGGTTCAAAATGGACACAGTATCTAGATAGGATCTAATGAGCAACGAATAGAAAGCATATTCACTTCCCTAAGCCTACTGTAGGCGTTTCTGCATATAATTGCCCAAGATACTGCTGGCCATCTTTGCTGGCAGGGCAGGCTGCTGGCTTATGCTCAGCTTGCTTCCAGCCTAAAGACTAGCATCCTTTCAACATAGCTCAGTTAGAAAGATGAAAACACTGGGCTGAGCTTAAATAGAGCCCTTTGGTCCACTGGTATGGGTGGATGTCCCAGGTGAGGCTGGTCAAGCTTAGTACTACTCAGGGCCCCACTGTTCTACACTCTTTAGTATCTTTGTTTTCCTGTTCACAGAACCTTACAGTCCAAACACTTTTAATCATTTGACATCTGACCATTCCTCTTAAGCATCCTGTTACAAAGGGTACTGTGAAGCAGAAAAGAAGTACATTTGTGGATAAAATGTTACATCCCAACGTATTTCTTGAATTGTTCAGTATTGTTGAGTGTGTGCTTGAAAAGGCTTCTGCTATTGCTAATTTGGTCCAGAAACATTTATGATTTCATAATTAAACAATTTGGTTAAAAGCTTTGTTAAATGCCATCATTTAGTGTTTTTGTTTGGATGATCTATAGATAAATTGAGTAAAATGTTGAAAAATAGAGGATGATTAGATTTGTATTAAGAAAGGCAAAATGAAAATGCATATATTAAGAAGCAGGTCTTTCCTTCTGAGAGTGATGTGGGAATTCTGATGCAAAAATATACCATTCTGCTTATTGTGACAATAACTCCATTTAAAATTGGACTCAGTAAGAAATATGCTTAATTACTTATGAAGATCTAATTTCCCAGAAAAATGCTTGATATATAACCCTGAAGACCTGTAGTTCTTGAACTCTGAATTAAAGGTGTATGTGTACAAGTGTTATTTGTAACTTGTTACTCTGCTAAAACTGCACTTCAGTCAGTACACTATTAAGGCAACTTAATGCCACTGCCTATGGGCTAACCATTCTCTTATCTCGTGTTTATTAACCCTTGAAGTCTGGAGGAGTGCCCAGTCACTGCCTCACTCTGGAAGGAAGACCTCAAAACGATGTTATTTCTGAGAATGACATCTTGGTGTCAGAAAAATACTAGAGTTCTATGCTATGTAATTTCTAAAAGTACAATCTTCAAAGAAAGGTCTTTCAGGAAATCAATGGAAGGCCATAAGTAAAAATGTTGCTGTTATTTACGTAGGCAAGTCACTACAGTGGCCACAGTTTTCAGTTGGGAAATTGGTCATACTACCATTTTCTCCTGATATAATTTCCCTAAACACCTATGACTACAGTTAAGTTTCTCGTTCTGCATATGCATACTAAGATTTATTTTGTATTATTTATCACAATATATCCCATTTCACTGTTTATTTCCTATCCTTACTTTGAATCCTATTTAATTGAATCCTGCTTCATTTTTTTTTGTTTCTCTGTACCCTCTTGACCTTCACTGTTTTCTGTTATTTATTATCCTATTTTTCCATTTCTCTTTACCTGATGCTTTTGTCTAAGTCTAATCTGTTCATTTCCATCCCTGTAGAAACATGAATAGGGGCTATCCTTATATCCATGCCAGATTGAAGCAACTCTGTTTCCATATTTATGTGGACAGCTAGTCTTCTTTTCTCTGCTCTTATAATCTGCAGTTATGGCTTATTCTGCAGCTGGTTTGCTGTGATATGCTAGGATGGCTAGGATGGACTGGAGGAGGTCTGACCCCATTAGGACTTCCTGGAACATTTGTGAAAATACTGAGGAAACCAGAATTCACAAAATTAAGCTAAAAATTCGTGTGTGAGTATAATGTGATGGGTCTAGAAGACCCTTGGTTGTTTTTTTATTTCATTGACTTAGAAATGAAGCATGCTTTGAATGAATGGAATCATGTTTTGTAATCCCTTTGAAATAATGCATGTGTTTCTTACCATCTGTAGAGATCTTCCAAATTTCCAACAAGGAAACAACTGACTAGAATAAAATTTAAGTAATAAAACTTTGCATTAAGTAAGGGCTTTAAGATTTCAGGGGAAAAAAAATAATATTTTTGAACCAAGTTATAGAAACAAACATTTGGAAAAAATAGTTTTAGACCTACAGCTGACGTAGCTAATGCATAGAAAAATAGGCTTATAAAAATAAAAAAATATAGAATTTCTAGTTGTGAGAAGATTTCTTTTGCTTGGAAAAACTGACTCATAAAATGACGTTTTAACTCATCTTTCTTTAAATGTCAAAAATACCATTATGAATTGATCATCTGGATTCTTGTTGGTCAATGGAGAGAGATGCATATGTTTTGCCTGCAATTCATCTATCTTGTGTTATGTTTTATGATGAGATTAATTTAACTATAGAAGTGACTGGTTTTCTCCCAGTGACTATAAAGGCAGCCTAAAAGAGTCTCTCAGATGCAGATAGTGTATGATTACTCTTAAAATGAGGTGATATGCCACCTCAGGCACTATTGTTTACAAACAAAATAGGAAAACAAATCAAAATCCCAATCAATCTTTGGTAGTGATGCCCTAGAATAGACATTTCTAAGTGTTCCCTAAGTACCATATTTTGATATTTGTGACTGTAAACCTGAAACTTTAGAAATCCTAACAATTAATTTTTTTAAAAAATATTATGGTAATATCAGTGAACGTGGAATAACAAAAAAAACATCTCCCAAGCTGCTTGTAAAATTGACTGTCCCAGGTTTGGCCCGTTGGAAGCCAGAAATCTTCAATTGCCAGTCATGAAACAGCATGGTGTCTACTGGTGCAAGTTCAGCATACTTAATTTGCAGTTACAGAATTAGTTTCATGGGAAAGCTACCAGCAAGCACTACCTGTAAGGCATTGCTTTCCTTCAGCGGTCTGCCCTCGTGCTGGCCCTGCATTCTAGTGCCTATGAAGAGAGACGCCACAGTGCAAAGCACACTGCTTTGTGCAGAAGAAATTATAAAATGCTGCTAAAACAGAGTTAGTTATATAATGTTTTTTAAAGGCTGTAGAAATAATAAGAGCATATAAATAGCATGAGCTCTAGAGTATTGTACAACACATCAGCTCCTGTACTCCTCAGGATCATTCTGTAATGGTACTCTGTAATGATACCATTACATTATTACTCTGTATCATTGCAGAATATGAAAAAATATTCATATGCATGAAAAATTTCTCCTTTTTTTTTTTTCTTCGTTGTGCAAATTTGACTATGAAATTCCCATCTTTTACTGGATTAGTCTATCTTAATCTATCTGTTAGTCTTTCTTTTTAGTCTCACTGATGCTATGATGAGAAATAGTGTATAATTTCTCTTCAGGAATTAATCACAAATTATGAAGTAAGTTTGTAAAGCACACTAAGCACACATACATGCTTCTAAAACAAATAGTAGCAATTATTCTAGTCTCTGCAACTTCTCTGCCTTGGCAAGAACAAAAAGAAGTGTCGTATGTCAGAATCCTCATAAAGTAGATATTAGTTCCTCCTCATAAAACAAACACACACACAACAACCTACAGCATATCATTTGTGGCCCTAAAATGTCCAGCATGAACATTTGTGCACTATATAAATAAAATTTGAACAGTATCATTCAAAGAACTTATTCTGCTGATTTAATGCACTTCCAACAATTTTACATTGCAACATCACCAGAGTTACAACATCAGCCATTAACTTTGCAGTGTCATGAAAAGGACAGCCTAACTTCACTAACAACTGATCTTGATGAAATATCTAAGAAATCATAGTCAAAACCCCCTACTATATATTTTACAAGTATTTCAAACCCAATTAATTAATATATTACAAGAATAAATGTTTTTGTTACCCTATTACTAAAAAATAACATGCCCACTCTTATGCCAATGCAAGACATTATATGCTTATTTCCAAGGCCTTATGTATTTCCTACACCAAGTACTCTGACACATCAGTTATATGAAAGTAACAAAATTTTAACCAGGGAAATAAAAATCTCAGTATGTTTCCATTACTTATATTTTAAAAATGTATTTCTAAAAGTTTTAATAAACAGCAAATACCATAACAAAATCAATAATCATTAAAACTAAAGGTAGGACTGAACCCTTTATTGCAATACTTGCAAACTTTATGAATAATGCTGTTGTGGTCTGGAGGATTATCCATGTGCCTGAGTTAAGTACATACAAAAACTTCAACAAGATTAAGGTCATAACTTATTGAATGAGGCTTTTCCTCAGTTATTTTTGGACTATGAGCACATTATGCTAAACCTTGAGTTGTGTCTGCTATATTTGCTGATGACCTCCAAGCCAAATTTTGCTAAACCTACAAACAGGGCTTAGGTTGGCCTCATATATTTAGCTAGGAGAAGGTCTGCAATGATTCTTAGTTTATCTGAAAAGACTGTCTGTCCTTAATACAGGGATAAAAGTAACATGCTTTATTGAACAATTTGCAATATTGTGTTTGAAATCTCTGCAGAATTGCTCAACCTGCTGAGCATAATTTCAGAACCTAACAGTACCATTAAAAATAAATGTTCTATTGACTATTCTACCAAATACCCATTACAACAAATGACAAGGATCATCCCCCAGGGCTACCCTAAAATGTCTAATCTCTGTCCCACTGTATGTTGATTCTATGCTGAATTGTCTGATGTTTGAAGAATATGCAAAAAAAACCCCAAAAAACCTACCTCCCTGACTTTCTGCATTTTCTTTATTTTTTTTTTTTAAATAAGTTCTCAGGCAGTAAAAAGAAAATATGCCCCTGTGCTTTGCTTTAGTAAGTCATAGTACTTCTCCCCTTAACAACAATAATAAAACAATGCAACCATGATAACCTAGAGAGAGCTCTTATGTTAAATGCATGTCTGAGTCTTTGTCATAGTATGATTTCTTGACCTTCTTCCAGGTCTCTCTTACATGATTGCCACTAATTATTTGCATCTTTTCCAGCCTGTCTCTTCCACAGACTATCAAGTTAGTGAAGTGTTTATTTTTGTTTACTATATGAGCCATTGATATATGAGATTGGTAGCTAGAAATATAAAAAAGCCTGGAGTTCAAATCCATTCTTGTATTTGACCTTCATAATGTGAACAAGTAGATATAGTTAAAGTTGATGAACTATACTGAATGAATTATATTTAGACAAGTTACTAGATCTAGGAAACACTTTATTTTCCTTGGATTTTATGACTATGGTTCTGTGCTCTTTATGCTTATAATTCTCAGCAGTTTTGTGAATTAAATGTATGTACAGCCATATTTTTGAATTATACAGCTCATCTAACTGAAGACAGAAATACATGAGGACCTAAGAGGCAGAAAAGATTTTTCTGCAGAAGTAGAATTTTCCATATCACAATGAAATCTTCATTTCACTGTTCCCTCCTCTCTCTTTTTTTTTTTTTTTTTTTTTTTTTTTTCCAGAGGAGTGCAGCAATGCTGTGAGAAAGACTCCATAACATTGTCTTACTCTGGTCCATATACATAGGATGCATTGTACCAAATTTGCAGAAGATATCTGTGGTTAAGATTCTCAGAGGGACTTCAGAGAGACCTGTTCTGAGAGATTTCCGCTTAGCAGAATACTGCCAAAAAGGACAAGGTATTTGCATTTCAGGGAATCAACAGTTTAAAGGGTAAATCAAGGTAACATTGCAAATCCTTCCTTAATATAAATGACAGAAGCCGCCCCTTGTAATACATATTGTGTGGCTGCTACTGTTCTCCAGGTAGAATTTAGGCTTTAAATTTAGGTTTTAAAACTTACACAAATTAAATATAATATTTCAGAAATTTTAAAACATACTGTTACTATTCAGACTTGTACCTGGTGTCTGTATTGCTAGCTTTATCTCATGAAAGGGGACTTGTTTTGTATGGAGAGAGACAGACAAATACTATCAGTCAAATATAAACTATAAATATACATAATTATCAGTTATTTGTTTTGTTCAACCTGGTACATCTGCCTAGAGTGCCCAAGACTAGTATGGAATTGGCACTGGTGTGCAGTGAGTGGCTCTCACAGTGCTCCACATTTGGCAGAACAAAGTAGCTTCCAGTGGCCTGAGCATGAAATTCCCAGTGGAGGACACCGTCATGCAGCTCACACCATGTCATTCCTCTTCCCTTATTGTTCAGCCCTCTGCTTCATGGAGAATGGCTGTCCTGAGTGGATCATCCTTCAGTAGTACCTTCACCACTTAGCTGGTTCTCTCACAGCTTTTTCACACCTTGTTTCAGGTTCTTGCCTACAGCTGCCTCCACTCTCCAAGAGTTCACGTCATTGACCTGTTTTTCCATAACTGATAGCTCAACAGAAAGACAGCTGAGTTATAGAATATACTCTTTCAAATCCTGAAAATATCCACACCTAAACTGATACTTCTCACCTCCAGCCTCATCCATGTCATTTTCTCGTTCCACACTGTCCAATCTCCAAAGGCATTTTAGTATAAGTATTGACTCATCCTTACATGTTATGATATCATTAGATTTTTTTCAGATCACTGAGGTAGGTGTCTTCTTGTCTTGCAAACTACAAGTGATGTTGAATATGAATATCTTTTTTTTTTTAATATACATGGATTAAAAGCAAGTTTTTCATTACTAATGTAAGATGTAGCAACACCTATGTGGTTGTGTTTCTTGAAGCTTCTTATCTGATATACTGTCTTAACTCATTATCACCCTTTCATCCAGAAGTGGCTTTGTGATGCAAAATCAGAACCAACTCTTCACTTATGCAGTAAAATTACTCCTTATTCTAGCATTTTGCTGTATAACTGAAAAATTGATTGTGATTTTACAATTCTGGATTAGTTGTTTCCCTTGCAAGCTGTTTTTGGTTTTCGGAAGTCATATTAATCATTTTATCCTTGTCTGTGATAAATAAATGCATATTTAATCTTCATGTATAAATAATGTGCTCTTCTGAATATGCCAAACAAAATGTGACGAATGGCAGTGCCTTTTTCAGTCTCCCGTTTAGATTTCCTTGCGATGCTAGTAGACAGAAGGAGATCTGAGTTTCTGTCCCTAGGGATGTGTTGTAATGGAATTAACAGAGCTGATAAAATGAATAATTCATGATGCAGTGTCTCTTGACAAAGCTTCCCAAAAGAGTCCAGTACAGACCAGCTAACTTCTGGTAAGGAACTGGTAATCACTGTCATTCCTTTTTTTTCCCCCTTTCTTTCCCTCCAATTAACTGCTGTTATCAATCATATAATAATGAATAATAACTGTCCTTCTATGTCCTTCCATCTAATAAAATATAACTAAGAAAGAATCAAGGAGTCAAAACAAGCAAACAAAAGAAAATACATAAGAAAAACTTCTCATAAGAAAAACACTTAATGTTTCTAATTGAACAGAGGAATTTAACTTTTTCCAGTGAGCTGAAATATACATACATACATTTCGTATACCTATGCGATATGCTCTATGAACCAATAGTAGTAGTACATACATGCTTTTTAACCATTGCAACTTTATCTACTCTCAGAATTTTAAATATAATCTGTTTATCCATGACTTAGATGTATTTCAACCACAAGATTAATTACTAGTGCACTTGAGCACTTGAGTTCCACAGGGCTGTGATTTCTGGGTGCTTCTGGGTAATTGATAAACCCTGTTTGCTTCTCAGAATATTTGAAGCTCCCATAGAATCAAGAAAACTGACCATGGCGAGTGAGGAAAAGATAAGTCACTGCTTGTTTCTTAAAATTAAGATTCATCTCCCTACCTCAGTTCAACAATGTTTATTACTTAATATTAGCTGCCAACATAGCATTTTCCTTCTGGAGAACTGTTGAATCAGTCAGAGAAAACACAAAATAAGGCATGACTGTGCTTTAGGAAGTGGTTAAGCAGGAGTTTGGGTATCAAGCCATCATGAGCAGGATGGAGCACTTCCCAGAATTACAATGTAGAGCTAAAAAAAAAAAAAACCAAAAATCCCTCTATGTATATTATGATAATTACGTTGCTGATTTTACTTTACTTCTTATGGTACCCTGCTAGTCATCAGTCAAGGGGAAAGTCGATTGCCAGATACCATTACAGATGAAATGACACTAAATGAGATAATATTTGTATTAAGTTGGTTTAATCTCAAAATCTTTTGAAGGCAACAGAACTTCAGAGATACTGAATAAACTGTTTAAATTATACAGCATTTTAGATGAAATGCATTAGATACATTAAATTATTCTGAGCTGCATGTGTTTAGGTAATGTCTGAATGGGACGACTATATAATTCTGGACCACTTAGCCTGATTAGGAAAATTTACATTATGCAAAGTGCAGCTAATAAGAGATATGAAGGCGGAATTATATATCCTTTAAGCCATCTGGTCAATCTATGTGTGTTCTTAACATTTAATATTCTGTTAGTTATCCAAAAGAAGGTTAAAAAGGTAATTCAGTAACGTAATCAGTAATTGAAAAGATTTCTAATAAAACAGGACACATGAATTAACCAGACTAAAGAATTACAAAATTCAGTGGCTGAAATTCAAACCTATATAAATTAAGACTGGAAGAGAGATTATAACATTATTTACTGCAAAGATAAGAAACAACTGGAAGAATTTGTAAGGATATATTGGTCACTTCTAGTCTTTAAGCTAGGATTGTATGCTTCTTTACAAAGAATGCCTTAGCTTATGATTATTCATTAGTCACTAGAAAAACTGAAGTTGTGACAGATTTGTTCTATATAGGGTTTGCAGAGTTTTATTAAAATATGCAAATTAAAATATCTTGAAATATTAGTTGTAAGAAATAAAACTATTTATAAATAAGAATTGGCAAAAGTGGTGCAAAATGTTCTATCAAAATAAGAAAATATATTTACCACCAATAATCCTAATATGGAGCCTTCTACCTCTCTTTCTGTGCTAGACAGAGAATTAGTATCTACATCCGCTTCATTACCCTCCTGCTGTACACCACTGGGTCACAGCTGGGACCAAGTTCCTGCAAGCCTGATAATCAGGAAGTTGTTTCCTCTGCCCACTTTTGCAGACAACTTTGATCTAATTTAGCTGTGCTAACAGTCACATGGATTCTTAGGCATGATGGAGGTGAGTCAGTTAATTAAAGTGAATTTAGTACTTACAATCACGCCAGTACTTCCACTGGTTTGCATGCTATTTCTGTATCTTTTCTGACACACGGTGACTGAAAAAAGGATACAAGATGGCATGGGTTTCTTTTTATTTTTTTTTCCCCTAGCAGTTAGGTAACAGTTAAAATTGTAGATCGGCTGATATAAACTGAGTGAAAAAATGAAGAAAAGAATTAATGTAGTGATATTGAACATTTTCTGCTCCTGTGTATGTTTGAGGCATTATGATAATCATAGAGGTTATCCTATAAATGCAATTTTATAACTGTTAAGAATAAGCATATAGTAAATTTTCAGAAAAAAAAAAGTTCTTCAAGCTTCAATGGTTTACACTGTCAGTTTTTAAGAAGGATGTTTCTATTTGAAGACTTCTGATGTTAACAGATTGTTACTCTGTTGATATCAGTGCTATCACATAAATAAACACTGGTAGAACTAAGACATAAAGCTTAAAATTGGCATTAAAGTATCAGTCATGAACACGCTAAGAAAAATGCTCTACCACAGTAGAATTTAATTTCAAAATTACTTTATATTTACTTTTTATATTTTTGTACTTAAATTCTAAAGATATTTGAAGTTCCTTATTAGAAGAATAGAATCACAGAATAATTAGGGTTGGAAGGGGCCTTTAAAGGTCATCTAGTCAAACCCCCCTGCAAGGAGCAGGGACATTTTCAACTAGATCAGGTTGCTCAGAGCCCAGTCCAACCTGGCCTTGAATGTTTCCAGGGATGGGGCATCCACCACCTCTCCGGGCAACCTGTTCCAGTGTTCCACCACCCTCATTGTAAAAAATGTCTTTCTTATCTCTAGTCTGAATTTACCTCCTTCTATTTTAAAACCATTGCCCCTTGCCCTCTCGCTACAGACTCTGCTAAAGTTTCTCCCCATCTTTATTGTAGGCCTCCTTGAGGTACTGGAAGACCACTATAAGGTCTCCCCGGAGCCTCCTCTTCTCCAGGCTGAACAGCTCCAACTCTCTCAGTCTGTCTTCATAGGAGAGGTGCTCCAGCCCTCTGATCATCTTCATGGCCCTCCTCTGGACTCGGTCCAACAGGTCCACGTCCTTCTTATCTTGGGGGCTCCAGAGCTGGATGCAGTACTCCAAGTGGGGTCTCGTGAGAACGGAGTAGAGGAAGAGAATCAGCTCCCTCGACCTGCTAGCCACACTTCTTCTGATGCAGCTATTAGGTAGTAAGCTCTTTGGAATTGGGATAGTGGCCAAATGTTCTCTGTCTATTATTAACTTTTACAATGCTCATCATTAAGTGACATCATCTGGTTGTCATCTTTCAATAATAATGTAATATAGTATTGCTATTTGAGAAATTTTGTTCTGTAAAACTTGCACTGTGTAGGAAGAAAAGGAATGTACAGCTTACAATGTAAATTATTATTAAAATGATACTGCATGTGCAGACAAAATACCTATAAATCCTATGATTATGCAATATGTAGCATGGCAGAGTGACCTGCATCTCTGTCATTTCACCTGTTTTTAAAGGCCTCCCAGCAATGAAGAGTCTACTTTACACTTGTAATGGATGCATTTGGTATCATCAGTTTGAAAGTTTACCTTTCAAAGTAAGATTCAACCTAAATCTCTCTTCATACTTTCACAGTCACAGTCATAACTTCTTCATATCTTCTACAGACTTGGATAAAAATAATTCTTTTCCTCTTTTCACCAGTTTTAAAAGTATTTGAATATTGTTTGTCTCACCATCTTCTCTGAAGAGTAAGGAATCCAAATTTTCTAAACATTTCTAGGTAGCTTTCTTTAATTTGAATGAATGTTCTGCATATCAGACTGTCTTCACATCTCTTGTGATGCTTGCCAAAGAGCTTGTGCCTGCCAAAGGATATTTTTTTCCAATGTAGTAGTATCTGTCTTTAACCAGTTATTGCAGCTTAGTGGAAAGCATGTACTACAGCTCTGAATTCTATTTTCAGGAATAGCCATTATAACTCATCGTGCATTACTCTTGTAGGAACAGCATAGCTAGTATTTCTCAAATAATATCAGGACCAAGATAATTTTATATATATATATATAAAACAAATGGTAAGTCTAGTTTATTCTCTAAAAGTAAACATTTGATTAAGCACTTTGTAAACTGATCTACAAATTAACAAAATGTATTGTCAGGAGCGTCCTGAAGCTTATCTCTGTCACCAGGTTTTACCAGACAATCTCAACAGTTGTTGCTGCCCCCAAGTTGACGTCCTCTCTAGAGAGCAAAGCCTGAGACACTTCCTCTGCTCTGCATGTAGATTCATTTGTACTCTTGAGATACCTGGTGAGAACAGCAGCAATTTTTTTTGCAGGGTCACTCCATCATTTTTATGAAAAAAAAAAAATGTGTTTTTATCAAAATATATTGTATACCAAGTTTCTTTGCAAGGAAAGCATGAAAATAAATACTGCTCTTTAGGACAGACTTATACAATACTCATCATAAGAGTTATATGAAAATAGAAAAGTGTGAAAAAGACATTCCAAAGCTCAGGTTTGCTTTTTAGTCTTCAGAATTCAGGTTCATTTAACACTAATAAATATAAATGGGAAGTGAGACATTTTTTTTCTCGTCCTTAGGGGCTGACTTAGTCTCTCCACCTTAGTTGTGCACATTGCTGCCCAGTCTCTCTAGGTCAGATAACTCCTTCCTGCAAGTTAAAATATTTCATAATCAATATATCTCAGGAAAAAGATACCTGTGTTACTAACAGTACAAACACATGTTGGTGACTGGCAGTCACAGGAACTAAGCAAAAGATAGAGATGTAACAAATAGTAAGTTTCTGAATGACATTATCTCCTCACCACAGTTGTTGTAGGGACATGCAGTCATATTTACAAGATTGCAAGCCCTCTGCCTTAATTTTGCTCATAGTGGTTCTTGTGTAGTCTTGAGCCTAAACCTAACTTTCTGTATGTACAGAAATTTTATTTACTTCTATTATAATGCACGGGATTAGATTTCCCAGCATAATGCCCTATAGCACTGGATGGCTTCAGAGATCCAGTTCTCTTGCTCTTTGGCTCTTCATTCAGCAAAGGTCACCTTTCATTGCCCTTTCTCCTCATGACACAGCTGCATCAGATGTCATCTCTCCTCAAATTACACAAGTGAATTTCCTCATAGGGGATGTGAGATAGGGGATTATTCATCACCTTTGATGGCAGAGCCAGAGTAAAAAATATGGGGCTCGGTACCAAGTGAAGAACAATAGACAAGGTAGCAGTGACAGCTATGATTTGAGTGTGTGAGAAATGACACTCAGGAGTACAAAAAGCATCAGCAGCTTGTGAGATTCTGCAGGAGCTCACCACCTCCCTGTAACACTGCAGGAGATGCTCTCAGTCAATCCATCAGAAAATCTTATCCCTCTTAGATCTTCAATATTGCCAAAGCTGGATTTTCTTAGTGTAACGTATGTGAGAGTGCAGGACTTGAAATGATGACAGTCATACCTGGCAGAGTGTCCTAGCTTGGACCCAGCAGCTCCCATAAGCATAGGAGAATTAACGGGTTCTTTTTTGTCTGAAACCAGCATGTCAATCAAATCCGGTAGTTTTAAATTTAAGCTATAAATTCATGTTTAAATTGCCAGATGCGCTATCCAAGATTAAAGGTCTCTTTAGTCTTGGTGTATAAACACCCATCATCTCATTTTTCGGCACTGACAAACCAGCCTTTATTTTTTTTTTTTCTGTGTAAGTTCATTGTTTGTGCATTACCCTGGAGATCACAGAAGTACAAGATATTTCCCTTGGGGAATCACACTGAAATATTTAAGAAGCTTTACTTTCTCCCTCCAGAAACCCATGCTACTCTAAGAACATTTCCCATTATACTACTGCTTCAGGGTTTTAGATATATATTTTTAGGAAGACATTTTATAGCTATTACTCATTCTCTGTTTCTAAGTTAGAAACAAACTAAAAGACATGCCTATTTTAAAGTTTTTTAATTTTTGTTGATGTGCAGGGCATACGTAAGTGAAATAATGACTGTTCATAATTTGTGCTAGTGATTGAGTATGATCAGAGACATTTGACTGAAAAAACAGTTGACTCTCCTGAAAATAATCAGAGAAAATCTATCTGGACATCTGTTTCAGAGACCAACATACAGTTAGACAATCAGTCCTGTATATCTAAGGTTTAAGTTTTGCTTTTGCTTATCTCTTCCTTTTCTGCAACTGTTAGACTTCCTCACCGAATCCTGTAGTAAGACATACCTAAGACAGTTGTGGTGGGTTGACCCTGGCTAGATGCCAGGTGCCCACCAATGCTGGTCTATCAGTCCCCTCCTCAGCTGGACAGGAGAGAGAAAATATAACAAAAGGCTCTTAGGTTGAGATGAGGACAGGGAGATCACTCAGCAATTACTGTCATAAGCAAAACAGACTTGACTTGGGGAAAATTAATTTTATTTATTGCAAATCAAATAAGAGTAGGGTAATGAGTAATAAAACCTGAATTTTAAAACACCTTTACTCCACCACTCCCTTCTTTCTGAGCTTAACTTCACTCCCAAATTCTCTACCTCCTCCCCCACCAGTGGCGCGGGGGGACAAGGAATTGGGATTGTGATTAGTTTGTTACACATTGTCCCTGCTACTCCTTCCTCCTCAGGGGAAGGACTCCTCACACTCTTCTCCTGCTCCAGCATGGGGTCCTTCCCACAGGAGACAGTTCTCCATGAACTTGTCCAATGTTAGTGCTTCCCACCGGCTGCAATTCTTCATTAACTGCTGCAGCGTGGACAGGGTGCAGTCCTTCAGGGGCAGTGTGGGTCCTGCAGCAGCTCTACAGCTCCGGTGTGGGTCTTCCACAGACTCACTCCTGCCAGAAACCTGCTCCAGCGTGGGCTTCTCTCTCCCCACAGGTTCTCAGGTCCTGCAGGAGCCTGCTCCAGCACAGGATTCCCACAGGATGACAGCCTCTTTGATTGTAGCCACCTGCCCCAGGTGAACCCCATGGGTTCTCCACGGGCTGCAGGTGGATCTCTACTCCTCCATGGTCCTTCATGGGCTGCAGGGGGACAGCCTGCCTCACCATGGGCTGCACCATGGTCTTCACGAGAATCTCTGCTCCGGTGCCTGGAGCACCTCCTCCTTCTCCTTCTTCGCTGACCTTGATGTCTGCAGAGTTGCTTCTCTCACATATTCTCACTCCTTTCTTCCAACTGCTGTGCAGTATTTTTCACCCTTTCTTAAAGACTTTTCTGACTGCTACTGGTGTTGTGTGCTTTTGTTCCCCCTTCTTAAATATATTATCATCAAGGCACCACCACTGTCATTGATTAACTTGGCATTGGCCAGTGGTGTGTCTGTCTTGTAGCAAACTGCCATTCACTCTATCAGACATGGGGAAACTTCTAGTAGCTTCTCACAAAAGCCACCCCTGTAGCCTCCGCCACTACCCAAACTTTGCCATGCAAACCCAGTACAACAGAGGAAAGAAGTAAGCAAGGTGATGATTCCTATAACCTTTGTGCCACATTTTCCAAAGCTCCAAGTCTCAAGAGCATGTGCAGCCATCTCCAAATTGTCCTTGCCAGCCTGCAAGCACAGATGATGGTAAATGAGAATATGTTATTCTAAACAATTGATTTAAAATCAGATCTCCTCAAATGTGTGTACACATTTATATGTGACACAATTCTTTACAAGTCTGATAAGTAACTAGGTTTAACTAATGTTAAATTTTCCATTTTGAATCCTGATCTTTCCTTAGGGAGTCTTGCTATCTAGTGATTCTTCTGAAGTGTCTACTTAACAAAAAAAAAAAACAAAAACAAAAACAAACAAACAAACAAAATCCATTTTATTAACACTGTATCTTTCTTCAGTCTTATTTTAGCATTTCAGTCCTTATTCAGTCACAATCCAATGGCTTCTAAAGCACATTGGTTTTGCCCTGAAGGAAGTCTTGCTTCCATGATATCTATATGAGGAAATGAGATGCTTTTCTACAACCTGGACTGGTCTAATGAAATACCTAAACATTGTTTACTTCAATAGTACTTCAGCTCTAATTAGCATTCTGGCCACCATGATTCCTGGAAAATATTCATGGGATACCAGTGTTCTCTCTTAGGGTCCAACCTATACAACCACATTGTTTATTTTGCAAGGTGACAGTTTCTTCTCTTCTTTGATAAGTCATGTGGTATAGCAGGGCATTTTATGATACTGCTTGCATTGTGGAAAAATTACTCATGAACAGCAGACATTCAAATTGCCTAAACTCTGTTGTGGCGCAATATTAAGCAATTTCATTTTGAACTAATTCAGAAAACAATTCTAGTCAAAGTTTCTGAGACTATATTTCTGCCCTGTTTTTCCTGGTTTTGTTTAACTTAAGTAGTAAATATAATTAAAAAAAAAGAATCTTACACACAAAACAAACAAAAATAAAATCAGCCTTTAAAATGCTTAGCTTGTCTCTGCTGCCTTGCTTTAGATACTAGCTGAAAAATCAAAGCACAAGATCTGAGGAATCTGGGTTTGTAATGATTTCTGTGCATAGGTAGTGGGAGTTCATAAGGAATATTGAAATCCCTTCAGGAGCCTTGTCTGCTAAAACAAAGGTAGAAAAAAAAAGAAGCTGTTACCAGTAAAGGGCCTACTAAAAGGAGTGTGTCTTCTCTAAAATATTGTCAAAATTATTTTGGCATATTTGAAGTTCAACCAATATCATATGGCTGTGATTTTTTGGTTTTGGTTGGTTGGTTGGTTTTTGTTTTGTTTTCTACATTTTTGTAAGTTTGTATCAGCAACCCAACAACTAAGCCTGGTTTCCATATGTGAATTTAACCATCTTGAACAAATAAGGTGTCTTGAAGACTGTTATGTTTTAGAAGAGCAAAAAATGTGGATGGTGAAGAACAGACTTTAAAGGAAAGAAACAGCAACTTACCTTTTTTCACTTGAATAAAGATGTCAAGATGGATCCCTCTGTGTTAAACTTCTACCTCCTCAAGTAAAGTCAATCTGAAATTTATTCTAGAAATTACAATTTTTGTAGAAGGAGCTATCTAAAAACTCATATTATGAGTAAGATCACAGATTACTATGTTGTACTTTTTAAAAAATATCCATTTCATCCTAGCCAGGTATTCCCTTGAGAAAGTGAATTTCTGAATTTAAAAGACAGAATGAGTTTGACTTAAGTTGTTTTGTTAGTAAGGTTTTTTACTTCCTGGATCATCTGTTGCCCTCTGTGTGACTTAAGATTCTCTTAACCGACTGTGTTTATGTGTGTCTGTTGCTCAACAGATGTCTCAGATGCTAAGGTCCCCCCTGAGTACAGTATTTGTTTGTGTGTGCAAGCATTCCCAACTGCAGAACTATACTTGTTCTGAAATGTAAGGTAAATTAATGCTAACTCCACCTGTGTCTACTAAAAAACATTATACTTGTTCTGCACAAAACATTCAAGTTAACCAAAAGACACAAGTGAAAATGAGAGACATACAAGATTATTTTTCTGCTCAGTATTTCAGAAGAATACATCTCTAAGGAATAAGAAATTAGATGTATTTCTCATTTTCAGTGTTTTTCACATTTTTACTAGAAAAAAAAAGACTATACCCATGGAGGGAAAAGCCAAAAACATGAGCATGAGGGATCAATCTTGTGAGTATAGGCTTTACACAATAAAGAACCTCCAGTTCTTCCCTTCTGCAAGTCCCAGACAAATATGTACTATCTTGAAATCTCATTAGGAGATTTATTTTTTAGTTTCTTCAACATTTACCAGCCCACAGAAATAAGAAATTATCTCTCAATTATTTGAGAGATTTCTTTGCATCCAAATTGAGGGTTGGACTAGAAGACCTTTGAAGGTCCCTTCCAACCCTAACCATTCTATGATTCTAAATTGAAAGAAAAGAAAATATCTTTTCCCACTAAATTAAAAAAAATGGAGAACTACAACTAATTCACTGTATCATAATTGATTTATTAGGTTCTAATTTCATATAAATACAAAACATGAAAAGGTGAGAAATCTATGTAGTTTTCCAACTGTTATTCATTCAGTTGAACTAATTGACCATGAATTTGTTGGTACTTGAGCTTTGAAGTGGGGCAAAACGAAAACACAGGTACAAATTATTTTAATGAACAGTGATGTGTGAAACAAATCATAGCCTTGTCAACAAGATAATAGTGAATTATATCCCAGCCATGGTTGAGAGAATATGTGACAAACATGCTGGGTGTAGTTTGCAAAAGCTGCTGAAGGTTTGCCAATCTTATATTTCTATGTGAAAACTGTAAAATGAAGAGACTCTACAAGTGCTCATTAATCAGGCATAAGAAATATTGCTTCAACACAATATTCATGTACTCCTGAGTTTTTGTGAACATGGGGCAAGCCTTTGGTTGACTTCTGTTTGTCTTCAATAATTGTAACAGACAATTCTTTCTCTGGTACATATTTTTACTAATAAATTTTTCCTGAAAATATGGAAACAGGATAGAAATATCTAAATGAAAAATAAGGAATATTGTTGCCTTATTTGGAAATTTTGTTGTAGGCAAATTCCTATTTGCCTAGGAATCTTGATCATTTCTTTTCAGGAATGCTGAATAGTAAAACATAAAACTATTGCTGTATCATTGTTACAAATGTTATCTGAAATTAGTTAAAATTTAGAAATAAAGATTAGAGAGACTCAATTAACTCATTTTTGTAAGATGTTTGGCTTTTTGCTCAGTTTGTTCAGCTTATTGCTCCATTTGTTCAGTGAGGTAGTGTCTTCAGACTTTAAATTAGCAACATCCCTCTTTAAAAATATTGCTTCTGAAAATATTCCTGTTCATATTCATTCTGTAATCCTTTGTAAAAGAACATAGGTGTAGACAAGCTTTTGAAAGTAGAAATAACAAGAGCTCCCCTCCTGTCTACATTCAGTTAAAGACTGCATACTTAGTTTATCTATTGACAGTCATGAAAATAAATATGCACTCAACTGTTCTATATGAAGCTCTGTTTTATTCTTAGAAAACTAAATTATGGTAGATATTGAGAATGCTAACTTTTAAATAAAATATTAGTTACAAGCAGCTTATTGGAACACATTTGGTTACAAATGTATTTTTATAACTGCTTAGAATGGATATATTTTAATTTCTTAGACTGTCACACCCTCTTAAAATGATTATTCTGAAGCATTCACTTTTACATTAGTGATGACCTACTTTCTATTAAAATGAGTACTATTAAAATGAGTATAAGTATCTGTCCCCTATTTCACAAGCCTTATTCTCATAGAATAATAGACATTATGTAGATACTTTCACTTAAGTTTTTTCCTTTTTGTTTCACTCTGCCTCGGTGATTAAAACTTTTATTAAATTTTTCAGGGAGACAAGTGAGGGGAGGAAGGACTTCTTAAGGAATTCATACTGTCCTTCAGTGAGATAATTAATTTCTAAAATTCTTCACTCTTTGTCTTGATTGGATCACTAAATATCTGCTGTGCTGCAGCGGAAGAAAGGGAAAAGTAACAGAATTGGCAGTGTGCTGCACATAGTATGAATGAGAAAGTAAGTAATAATACCTTAGTAGATGCTACCAATTGGATGGGAAATACATCGAGGAATTGCAATCACTTTTTTTTAGTAAGGAAATACAGAAGTCTTGACATTTGAAATAGTGATTATGTCTTATATCCAGGTATGCTTTGAGATGCAGAGGTGTATAGTGTTGAGTTTAAGATGATGGAGAAGGATACCAGGGATCAGGTAAGGCAGGCTAAAGCTCTGATGGAATTGAATCTGGCCAGGGACATCAAGGGTAACAAGAAAAGCTTCTATAAGTATGTTGGGGACAAAAGAAAGTCCAGGGAGAATGTAGGCCCTCTCTTAAAGGAAACAAGTGACCTGGTTACCTGGAATACGGAGAAGACTGAGTTGCTTGATGACTTTTTTGCCTCAATCTTCACCGATAAGGGCTCTAGCCATGTCATGCAAGTTGCAGAAGGCAAAAGCGGGGACTGGGAAAATGAAGAACTGTCCTCTGTAGTGGAAGAGCATGTTCGGGAACAGCTAAGGAACCTGAAGGTGCACAAGTCCATGGGACCTGATGAGATCCATCCGTGGGTCCTGAGGAAACTGGCAGATGAAGTTTGCAAGCCGCTGTCTGTCATATCTGAGAAGTCATGGCAGTTTGGTGAGGTTCCCAATGACTGGAAGAGGGGTAACATAACCTCCATATTTAAAAAGAGGAAAAAGGAAGACCTGGATATCTACAGGCCAGTCAGCCTCATCTCTGTGCCTGGCAAGGTCATGGAGCAGATTCTCCTGGAAACTATGCTAAGACACATGGAATATAAGGAGGCGGTTGGTGATAGCCAACATGGATTCACCAAGGCCAGATTGTGCCTGACCAATTTGGTGGCCTTCTATGAAGGATTTGATGGACAGATCACTTGGTTGATAAGGAATTGGCTGAATGGCCGCACACAGAGAGTGGCGGTCAACAGCTCAATGTCCAGGTGGATACCACTGACGAGTGGCGTTCCTGAGGGGTCCGTGTTGGGCCTGGGCCTGTTCAACATCTTTATCAGCAACATAGACAGTGGGATAGAGTGCACCCTCAGCAAGCTCCCTGACAACACCAAACTGTGTGGTGCAGTCGGCATGCTAGAGGGAAGGGATGCCATCCAGAGGGACCTGGACAGGCTGGAGTGGTGAGCATGTGCAAACCTCATGAAGTTCAACCAAGCCAAGTACAAGGTTCTGCACATGGGTCGGGGCAATCCCAGGCACAAATATAGGCTGGACAGAGAATGAAAGCAGCCCTGAGGAGAAAGACTTGGGTGTGCTAGTGGATGAGAAGCTCAACATGAGCTGGCAGTGTGCTGTTGGAGCAAAGAAAGCCAACCACATCCTGAGCTGCATCAAGAGGAGTGTGGCCAGTAGGCCAAGGGAGGTGATTCTCCCCCTCTACTCTGCCCTTGTGAGACCCTACCTGGAGTACTGAGTTTAGCTTTGGGCCTCTCAACATAAGAAGGGCATGGACCAGTTGGAGAGGGTCCAGAGGAGGGCCAAGAAGATGATCAGAGATCTGGAGAACCTCTCCTATGAGGACAAGCTGAGAGAGTGGGGACTGTTTGTCCTGGAGAAGAAAAGGCTCTGGAGAGACCTTATAGCTGCCTTCCAGTACCTAAAGGGGGCCTACAGGAAAGATGGAGAGAAAGTCTTCAGTAGGGGCTGTTGTGACAGGACAAGGGGTAATGGTTTTAAAATAGAGGGAGGTAGATTCAAATTAGACATTAGGAATTTTTTTTTCCACAATGAGCCTGGTGGAACACTGGAACAGTGAGGTGGTGGATGCCCCATCTCTGTAAACATTTGAGGTCAGTTTGGATGAGGCTCTGAGCAACCTGATCTAGTTGGAGATGTCCCTGCTTCTTACAGGGAGGTCGGACTAAGTGACCTTTAGAAGTCCCTTCCAACCCTAACCATTCTATGATTCCATGATTCTATAATATAATCACTAACAATTCTATATAGGTCTGGCGCTTTGTTTTCCTAATTCCTGCTCAAATATATAGCATGTCATTGTCCCAAAGACCTGCTGACCTACTCTAATCTAAGCACAAGTTTGCAGTTAACTAAGCTGAGAACAGGATTTGATAGACTTAGGTAAGCAAAATTTCCATATAGAAAGCTCAAGAAGTTTAAGACAAATCAAAGTCATTCTTTCAACTGAGGCTATGTAATTGTTTTAATTTCTGAATTTTCAGGTTTTTGTTTTCCTCTTCCTGATGCTGGAATAAGACTCCTGATGGTCTGGCTTCTCTCTTTTTTAGAGTCTCCTGGCTGCTTTTGTTCACACTCTGCTGCCACTTCCGTTGAGCGCTTCTGCTGAAACTGCATTTCTACTTCTTGAGTATGCCTTCTATCAGCTATAGATTTTCCTCTCCTGTTTGACACTTTCATATACTGTCTCCTCTCACACTCCATTCCTGGACACTTTTTCTGAGCTTGGAGCATAGCCACAAATTAAGCCTAAATAAGCAAGGTAGTGGGCATGCATAATAGAGGAGGTTGCAGCATGTCCTAAAGTATATTGAATATCTTTGGATTGTAAGTTCCTCCTGGATTATGACTGTTTTAACAGTAGGCTGATTTTCTGAATAAGCAGGAACTGCCTTCACCAAGACCCTATACTGGGTAAATAACAATTTTAATTTTATCTGGATTTTTCCAGGTGAATATTTAGTTAGTTTCATTAGCTTTTTCTAGTCTTTATAGTATCAATCAATGATGATTTAGAAGCATTAAGGTGAATGTAGTTGAAGAAAAAAAACAACCAAGAAGTATATCAGTTCAAACTAGTCTATGTTTTTCAGTGTACGGGGACTGCTGGTTGCAGAGTTATTTAGAGAAGTGCTATTTTTTTTTTAGTTGACATAAAAAAAAAGTGCTATCAGTGCTGTTACTTCTCTTGTAAGAAAGAAGATTTAAGGATCACACAGAGAGTGGCACATTTGATCTATTCACCAAAACTGCAAATACACAAATCTCTAGATATGTATTTTCCAGAGGGTTTTTGATTGAGATAGTTATGTAATTTCAAACAGAGATGAGAGAATTTCTGAACCACAAGAAATCTTTATTTCTGTAATAAATTGAATCCACAGATGAGTTGTCAGAACAAAGTGAAGAAATATACTCTTCAGAAGAGTATCTATTTGATATATTTGAGAATGAAAAGGAAGAAAACTTTTTTTAATACCATTCGATATTGTAGCAGATTGATTTGTAGGCAAATTTTCTGTTTTCTTAATTGATGATAGCTGTGATTTTTTCTTTTTTTTTTTTTTTTAAACTTGAAATGAGGAATGGATCTGTGCAACTA
>WHYT01015816.1:29801-87522 GCA_009806455.1 Tetrax tetrax
TGTATCTTGAAACCCTAACTTGTCTTGCAGTAGTTGTGTTGGTGAGATGCTAGTCAAAGATAATAAGAAAATTTGTCCCTTTAAACAGTGGCACAAAAGGTTATAAAGAAATTACAAGCAACTATTTAACAGGTAGTCCTGTGATTCTTCCTTACACTGCGGTCTAATATTAAATTAGATTAGATACTTGCAATTTTTATGTCCATTCTCACTGGATTTTGTTTCCTGATGACTTAAGGACCACTTTTGTTCATCTTGAAGTGATGATAACTAAAACACAGGACAGAAATATTTCTTGTACTTCTCTCTGATCTCACAGTATGCCTATATTGTTTTTTATTTCCTCCCTCCCTTCCCTCTTTTCCAGAGATCCTTGATTCCAGCAGTTAAAGAAAAATACTTATAAGTGGAACCTCTTCAGCAGTGGGCAAGTTTCCTTACACCATGACAATAGTGAGGTTGTGTAGACTTAGCTTAGAGTGCACTACACATGTAATAAATTCCTTGTCCCCTTTCATGGGACACTAGAAGTGTCTGAGAGTCCTAGTTCAAGGGAAATTAATTCCAGCAGACCCATTACTATTCATTCTCACATTCTTTAGTCCAAGGGGTACCATGAAAAAGAAACAATAAAATACAAGTGAATGCTGGGTCATATTAAGACAACATTGTTTACACTATGCTAATCGTAAAGATTTGAACTAATTTTTATAACCATTTTAGCATGAATCGTGGATTTAAGGAGTACATTTTGTCATAAAATATTTCTTGCTGGAGCTTAAGTAGCCCTACATTTCATGATAGAAAAAACTTACATATCTATGTAAGAGAAAGAACTTTTACAGAAGGAGACATTTCAACAGAAGAGAGGATATTTTGACAAAGAGCTTCAAGAGTAGCTGAAACGAAAAGGTGTTTTTCATCTAGGAGACAGAGTCTGCTAAGGAAGAATGAGTAATTCACTAAAAAACAGTTTTTGTACAGCAACAGAACAGAGGAGTTATGGGTCCAATCCTAGTGTGACTAAATGCAGAGGCTATGTAGCTATTGATTTAAGCTTAGAGTAAGGTCAAGATCAGCAAAGAGGAAGAATGTGTTTTGGTGAACGTATGGCTTTCTGAATCAGTAAAACTAGGGAGCAAAGAAGCAGGAGGAAAAGTTCTCCATCATTCAATAGACCATAAGTGGTTACAAGGGTAAGGATATATGGATACTATTTGAACTCCTTTACGCTGATGAAGCTTTCAGCAGCTACTGTAGGGCCTTTGTGATAGCAAAATTGGGCCTTGAATCAACTGTAATTTCAATTCTTATCAACTCTTTTTAGAAAATAAAATAAATTATAAAAACTGGAGAAATGAAAGAGAACAAAACTTTGGTGAACAAACATAATCTTCTAATAGTAAATTTGCTTTGGAATTCAAGCAACCTCTTTTCCCCAAATAGTTGTGCTGTTCTCCACAGGTACATTTGTTTTCTCATTACAGAAATTAGTATTAGCTTTACCTTGTCAGAAGCATGGCAACTTGAATTTACAAAAAAATAAAATCCAGCAACATTTTATGTTGAAGTAGATATTTTACACACTTGGAGTCATGTCTGAGCTGAAAAATATGTTGAAATGAAATAGATCAACCATGTAAATATTTAGTTAGCTTTATTTACAGCTGTATTACAGTGTAAGAACTGTTACTGGTCTTCTCTGAGTAGTATTGACACTAAATCACTCTGGACATAACAAGCAAAGTGACAGTGTAATTTTGTAACATGCCTAAGTCTGCACAATAACCGATGCAAATTATACAGGAGTCCACATTTGTCCAAATGTAATAATCTTTTGAAATAAACTTACAGAAAGCTCATTTCGCAGAATGTATACTTGCTTTTACTTATTAAAATAAATTTTCAAGAACCCCCTTGATCATAGTAGGGCAAGATTTTGGCCCTTACAGACAATTTTATTGGAAAGGACTTGCAAATGGAGACTTGGAAACATATTCTTTCATTAAATCAGTCAGATGCCTTTTATTGTCATCTATAAAAGCATGAGCAAACCTTCATATTTCAGCTTTTTTTTCAGCTTGATAACTCAATTTAAATGGGATATATAATTGATGTTTTCATTGTTTGCTTAATGTTAAGTCAAATTAAAAGTAAACAGACTAGTGTATAACATCAGCTTTACACAAGAACAGCCTGCAAGCATTCTTGTACCTACGGCAAGAACTCACTCAGAACAAATGACTGTATTTGTGCCTTGCAAACATGTCTCTCTTCATCCCCAAAGACTCAATCAATATACCTCTCATTTTAATGATCACCAGGACACATTTCATTTGATCTGAGATATAATCTTTAACAAATTCCTGTAATTGCTTTGATTACTTCTAATTTCTATCTGAATTAGTTAGCACTGTCAGTAATTACCTTCCCTTGCTATATTTTTCATTTGATTGCAACTGTCTAAAATTTCCTTTTAATTTTAATCTTGTATCTTTTTCTTAAACTTTTGCTTTTATTTTCTTTTTCTGTAATGACACTTCTTTATGCAACCTCATTATTCAAAATATCTTCTTTTTCCTTGCTATTTTTCTCATGTTATAATAACATTGCTTCATTCCTCTCTATCTTTTCCAGTTACTTCATTGTGCCTAGTTCACTTGATTGGATATTTCCTGCTAATATTACCATGCAGTGTCACTGCACAGCTGACTCATTTTCAGTGCTGAACTACCTTCACTGTGAAAAATGTCCTATGTTTAATCAGACTTTCCTGTATTGCAAGTTGTGTCCATTGCCTTTCTTGCTTTCAATATGTATCTCTGAGAAAAGTCTGGCAGCATCTTTTCCATATCCCCCCACTGTGCAGCTGAAGAGATACTTAATCAAAATTAACCACTGGCAGTAGCAATGGATATTTTCAAAGAACTGCTTCTGGGCAATTTGTAGGAGTGCTTTGGGGAATATATTTAGCAATAATATATATATAGAAGTAATTTTATCATTTCTTGAATATATTTTTCCCCTAATGTTTGGAGAAATGTGTTTAAATGTTTTGTTTAAAAGATTTGTTCTATGTATTTTGTGAGCATTTCTGTAGGATTACAGCTTTTATAGCAGAAAGAGATCATATGTTAACAGCTTGCAGCTGCTGAATGCTAGTGCTCATCCTAAACACAATTTTAGAATTTCAGTATTGAAATAAAAACAAAGTTTAAGCAGTGAAATTTGAGTGACAAGTAGTCGTTTAGACATGTGCATCACAACCTAAACAGCTTGCAATACTTAGCTTTGAAACAGAATGAATTCCGAACTTGTTTCACATCATTTGTTCTCTTCCTTCTCCTACTATAGCACATAGCTTCCCAGTTTTATCAAGGTGAACACTGGACTAGAGCCTCCAGGAGTGTTGCTCCCTGGATCAGTTGTAGCGAAGTATAAAGCTGTCCTGGTTTCAGCAAGGCTAGAGCTCATTTTCTTCCCAGTAGCTGCTGTGTTTTGGATTTAGTATGGGATTTTGTATATGAAGAATGTTGTTAATACACTGCTGTTATTAATTGTTGCTAAAGAGACCAAGGACTTTTTGCAGCTTCACAGATTTTGCTAATGCGCAGGTGCAAAAAGCTGGGGGGGAGTATAGCCAGTACAGTTGATCCAAACTGCCCAAAGGAAGTATTCCATGCTATAGACATCACGCTTAGTAAATAAGGATTGTCCAGTGGGCAACTCTCTCTTCCTCTCTCTCTCTCTGCTCCGGGTCATTCCAAGAGCATTCTTGGTTCCATTGCATGATCACTGCTTGGGATGGCCTATATTGGTCATCAGCTCAGTGGATGGTTTGAAATTGTGCATCGTTAATTTTCTTCACTTTATTATCTCCATAATTTATTATTCTTATCGTTATTAATATAGATATTATTATATGTCAAACCATGACAAAATCTTACATATGAAGAATATGTTTCTTTCTGAAAGGAAATAAAATATTTTTTCTTGAACAGACAACATCGTGTTATTTTAGTTAATTAATTAAGGGATATGTCTGAAGCTTGTATGTTGCTCTCTCTTTTCCCCCAAGTAAGCATAGAAATAACTCTTGAAACTTTCTTAATGGCCATTCACATCTTTAGATTAGACTTGCTTGTGGATGGTGGAGTTTGTTCACGCTTAGAAACAGAGCTGGAATGAGTTTTGCCCATTTAACATTTAAAGTATTAAAATGTATTTTCAGTTATAAGGAAACTAAATTAAAGAAATGATGGCCATAATTTCCTTTATCATTCACCATATGGAGAAATTTATATATGTACAAATTGAGTATAATATCTAGTGGAACAAACTAGGTTTGTTTTGTTTAATTTTACTCAAGTAAAATGACATCAGATACACATGAGTATATTTTTAAGAAGAAAGTTGATCTTATTTAGGTCCACAACCTTGTCATTTGCATCTTCTTGTCATTTTCTATACTATGGTCCCTAATTTAAGCAGTCCCAATTTGAACAGAAATTAATTTTCATTTTGTTTCACACATACAGAGATTAGCATCAGACTGTGCTAATATCATGGAGTCATTTAAAAGCTGATAGGCTCTATGATGTCACATTATCCAGCTTTCTAGGTTACAGTGAGATGTCTTAGTCTTTTTCAGTGTATTTTTGCATTTTAATATCTGTTCTTCTTGCTTTATTTCTCTTAAATCCTCACATGGCCCTTCTCATATGAATATTTATGAATGAATATATATAGTCTCTCCCATTGTGTATTTTTCCTTCTAACTTTGTGATTTTAAAAGCTATTTCTGAAATGCTGCTGATTTGATCAGTTCTTCACCAGCGACCAAAGTTATGCTGAGCAGTGGAAGCCATCTCAGGCATGAAAAATCTCATGTGAACCATCTTACAAAACAAGTGCTTTTGTTTAAAATTCAACAGCTAGAATAGCTTTGTTTACCAAGTAGAAACTTGGTTAGATGACAATTGCCCCTGCTCTACTGTATCAACTAGAGGGATGAAAATACAGTAGAAAACAGTTGGGAACAAGAAACCTAACAGTGGAAGGAAACCTAACAAGATAGCATTTCTCTCCACTAGGAAAAGCAATACTCTATCTGAGACACTTATCTGTCTAGATAAACTATGTCAAGGAATATTCATTTTGCTTCAGTATTTATGCTGATGTGGTCCAAAATGTAAACAATATATAATCCTGGAGGTGATGGCATTTTGCCAGGATGCAGGAAGTATCACTGACGAAAAGGATGACCAGCTATGTCTCCTTCAAGGTATATCACAGAATCACAGAATGATCGGGTTGGAAGGGACCTCTGGAGGTCATCTGGTCCAACTCCACTGCTCAAGCAGGGCCATCTAGAGCCAGTTGCCCATGACAGTGTCCAGACAGTTTTTTAATATCTCTGAAGATGGATACTCTACAAGCACTCTGGGCAACTTATTCTAGTACTTGGTCACCCTCACAGTAAAAAAAGAGTTTCCCGATGTTCATGGGGAACTTCCTGTGTTTCAGTTTGCCCATTGGTTCTTGTCTTGCCATTGAGTATCACTGAAAATAAGCCTGGCTCCATCCTATTTATACTCTCTCTTCAAGTATTTATATAAATTGATAGGATTCCCCTTGAATCTTCTCTTCTCTGTTTTTTGTTCCTGCTGTGAGTTAGTAGATACGTGAAAAATTGGTTACATTAATTGCAGTAGTTCTATTAACTTTTTTTTTTCAAGTTCAGATTAATAATTCTTACTGTGTTGTGTTAGTCACTAAATGACTGAAAACTGACAGAGGAAAATGTAATACTTCTGAGTCACTCTCAGGTGACTGATCTCTATGTCTTCTGCTGTTTGCCTGAAAGAGCTAATGATGATTGAACATCACTGCCATGCTGAGTCTTGAATGTGAACTCCTGAATGCTCAGCAGCTAGGTGGTTTGGCATTTTTACAATGAATATGTAATTATCAAAATAATACAAAGTTGATCAACAACAATACTAGGCAGCCTGGGTTTGTGAGTTCTACATGAATATTAAATTTTCTTTTAAATGTAAGTTCCATTGATAATAGCAATAGTGCAATTTATCACTTCCATTTCTGTAAACTGTTTGGTTTGCTACAGCATGATATTTTGATTAAGAAGCCAGATGATACAAAATCAATAGAACAGTTCATATTGATTAAACACTGCCTTTCTAACTGATGTTTGTGTGGTCTTTAAGGATCAGTTCTTGACCTTTTGCTGTTTAATATTGTTATCAATGACTTGGAGGAAAACAAAACTGTTATTGATTGAATTTATAGCATGTGCACACACATACACATAAAGGAATGCCACAGAAATAGTATTAAGCAGGGAAGTGTAGGTTGCTTGGTAAGTATAAATATACAATTTGCAATTCAATGCAGCAGCCAAGGCTCATTTTGGTCTAGTGAAGTGTGAATAGAAGCCATGCTTTGAGGCCACAAATGCTGTCTTGAAGAGCAGCTGCTCTTAAAAATGTACAAGAAGTCGCACCAAGCATGAATGCTCAATACAATTCCACATTGAAAAGGCACGAGAGACATAAAGATGAGAATATTGAGTAGAAATGAATTATACTACCTTAGTACTTCCTACGTTGCTTCCAGTTCTGAAACCTACAATCCAGAAAGGGCATTGATAAACTGGAGAGGATTAAGAGAAATCCAGAATTATTAAAACACTGTGAGGGACTCAGGGGGCTCAAACCATAAATTTAGCAAAGGAAAGGTTAAGAACTGTGTCTATAGCACTCATAGCTCTTCACAGCTGGATGCTTATCAGAGTAGACCTTTGTGCTTTCATGCTTTCCTTGCTCTGTGAAAGGATGTCCTGCTAATTTTCTGTAGTTTCTAAAATGCTTGATATGGGCATTGGTGTCCCTTTCCAGATGTAGCACCTCATAGCTGAGCTACACTTGGTTCCAGGATCATCACCGACCACCTTAGTTATATCTTTCCCTGTAATCCACACATATTATTTTCATGGATTTCAAATAACCAATCTATGTTGCCATCAGGCTTGGAGAAGTTTTAGGCAAAATCATTTTCCTTTAGTAACTGCACAGAATGTCAGTTCTTAGAAAAACTTTAAAATCAGGGTTTTTTTTTTTTTGTTTCCTCACCATTCTCAAAGTTCACTGGGAGTTGGTCAGTGTACCTAGAACCTCTTTTGCATATAGGATGTCCCTTCTAAAATGTACTGTGTTGCTGTTTATCTCTTTTGGCTGTGTATGATGCCCTGCACATTCCCTTCTATTTCAGTACAGCAGAGCTGTACCTCTTCTTGCTCATGCTTGCTGTTCAGGAGTGATTGAGAATTTTGCAGGGAGGGAACTGCAAACCCTGGACATACCTTTGTTGTGGTTTTGTTTAGTGAGGGGGGCCTAAGGTGGCAGCTTCTGTAGGAAACTGCTAGAAGTCGCTCCCCTTTGTTCAGTGGACTCGGCCGGGCCTAGGGTGGACCTGCTGCTGGCCAAGGCCGAGCTGATTGGGAGCAGAACGTCCCGTGATAACACCTCTGCAATAAAGTATTCAAGAAGGAGAAAACAGAAAAAAAAACAGAAGAGAAGATGTGATGAAGCGGAGCCGGGGCAGAGGAGCAGAGGGGGAGGTGCAGGCCTCCGGGGCCTTGCAGGCCTCACCCTCTGGCCTCTCGCCAGGCAGCCGACTGGGCCCAACTCAGCCCGGCCTGGCTGCAAGAAGTAGAGAGGAGATGAGATGGATGATGTCGAAGGGCAGGGGCCTGAAAGGGCCAGATGTATCTGGCAAGTCAACTCATGGCTCAGGGAGTGGTGTTACAGCCAGGGCTTAGGGTATCTTGACCATGGGGCGTGCTTTGAGAAGCCCGGTCTACTAGGGTCGGATGGCATACACCTAAACGAGAAGGGGAAGAGTGTGCTTGGACGTAGGCTTGCTAGACTTGTTCGGAGGGCTTTAAACTAGTGTTGCTGGGGGAGGGGGAGCACAGTTCAGCCCGCGGCTATCAGCATGGCGCCAGTGCCAGCACCAAGTGCCCAGAAGTCAGGGAAGGATCTCAGATAAGTGCAAATGAACCTAATCTGTGATACAAAAGAACACCTGTCGCTCCAGCCAGCAAGTCGGTTTTATCGGGGGCCCTGCTGAAGTGTCTCTATACCAACACACACAGCATGGGGAATAAACAGGAAGAACTGGAGATGCGTGCACACGAGCAGGGCTATGACCTTGTTGGTATCACGGAGACCTGGTGGGATGACTCTTACGACTGGAGTGTCAACATGGAGGGGTATAGGCTTTTTAGAAAAGACAGGAGGGGAAGACGAGGAGGGGGTGTCGCTCTCTATGCCAGCAACCGGCTGGAGTGCGTGGAGCTCCGCCTGGGGATGGGGGAGGAGCTGACAGAGAGCTTGTGGGTCAAGATCAGAGGACAGGGACGGACAGGGGTGGGGTCTGTTACAGGCCACCTGGCCAGGAAGACAGAGCGGACGAGGCGCTCTATAGCCAGATAGGAGCAGCCGCACAGCGGTCACAAGCCCTGGTCCTCATGGGGGACTTCAACCACCCCGACATCTGTTGGAGAGACAACACAGCAGGGCACAGGCAGTCCAGGAGGTTCCTGGAATGCGTGGATGACAACTTCCTCCTGCAGGCGCTAGAGGAGCCGACAAGGAGGGGTGCCATGCTGGACCTTGTGCTCACCAACAGGGAGGGGCTGGTGGGGGACGTGAAACTGACGGACAGCCTTGGCTGCAGTGACCATGACCATGACATGGTGGAGTTCAAGATCCACGGGGTGGCGAGGAAACTGCACAGCAAGCTCTCTGCCCTAGATTTCAGGAAGGCAGACTTCAGTCTCTTCAGGGACCTGGTGGGCAAAGTGACATGAGAGGCGGCCCTGGAGGGAAGAGGGGCCCAGGAAAGTTGGTCCGTATTTAAGGAGCACCTCCTCCAAGCTCAGAAGACGTGCATCCCGATGAAGAAGAAGTTGGGCAAAAAGGCCAGGAGGCCAGCGTGGATGAGCAAGGAGCTCCTGGACCAACTGAAAGTAAAGAAGGAAGCCTATAGAGGGTGGAAGCGGGGACAGGTAGCCTGGGAGGACTACCAAGTGGCTGTGCGAGCAGCCAGGGATCGGGTGAGGAAGGCTAAAGCCCTGATGGAATTGAATCTGGCCAGGGATATAAAAAGTAACAAGAAAAGCTTTTACAGGTATGTAGGGGACAAAAGAAAATCCAAGGAGAATGTAGACCCTCTCCAGAAGATAACGGGTGTCGTGGTTACCTGGGATGTGGAGAAGGCTGAGGTACTCAATGACTTTTTTGCCTCAGTCTTCACTGATAAGGGCTCTTGTCCCACCACCCAAGCTGTGGAAGGCACAGGCAGGGACTGTGAGGATGAAGAACCGCCCACGGTGCTCAAAGAGCAGGTATGGGATCATGTAAGGAACTTGAAGGTGTATAAGTCCATGGGGCCTGATGAGATGCATCCGCGCGTCCTGAGGGAACTGGCGGATGAAGCTGCCAAGCCACTGGCCATCATATTTGAGAAATCATGGCGGTCGGGTGAGGTCCCCGATGACTGGAAGAGAGGGAACATAACCCCCATTTTTAAAAAGGGGAGTAAGGAAGACGCGGGCAACTACAGGCCGGTCAGCCTCACCTCCATGCCTGGCAAGGTGATGGAGCAGATTCTCCTGGAAACCATGCTAAGGCACATGGAGAGCAAGGAGGTGGTTGATGACAGCCAACATGGCTTCACCAAGGCCAGATCGTGCCTGACCAATTTGGTGGCCTTCTATGACGGGGTAACAGCATCGGTGGACAAGGGACGGGCAACGGACATCATCTACCTGGACTTGTGCAAGGCATTCCACACTGTCCCGCACGACATCCTTCTCTCTAAACTAGAGAGGCATGGGTTCGATGGATGGACCACTCAGTGGATAAGGAGTTGGCTGGATGGCCACACTCAGAGAGTGGTGGTCAACGGCTCAATGTCCAAGTGGAGACCGGTCACCAGTGGCGTCCCTCGGGGGTCCGTGTTGGGCCCAGCCCTGTTCAACATCTTTGTCAGCAACATGGACAGTGGGATAGAGTGCACCCTCAGCAAGTTTGCCAATGACACCAAGCTGTGTGGTGCCATCGACACGCTGGAAGGGAGGGATGCCATCCAGAGGGACCTGGACAGGCTGGAGAGGTGGGCCCGTGCCCACCTCATGAAGTTCAACCAGGCCAAGTGCAAGGTCCTGCACCTGGGTCATGTCAATCCCAGGCACAAATGCAGGCTGGGCAGAGAATGGATCGAGAGCAGCCCTGAGGAGAAGGACTTGGGAGTGCTGGTGGACGAGAGGCTCAACATGAGCCGGCAATGCGCCCTTGCAGCTCAGAAGGCCAACCACATTCTGGGCTGCATCAAGAGGAGCGTGGCCAGCAGGTCGAGGGAGGTGATTCTGGCCATCTACTCTGCCCTGGTGAGACCCTACCTGGAGTACTGCGTCCAGTTCTGGAGTCCCCAACATAAGAAGGACATGGACCAGTTGGAGAGGGTCCAGAGGAGGGCCACAAAGATGATCAGACGGCTGGAGCACCTCTCCTACGAGGACAGGCTGAGAGAGTTGAGGCTGTTCAGCCTGGAGAAGAGGAGGCTCTGGGGAGACCTGATAGCAGTCTTGCAATACCTCAAGGGGGCCTACAGGAAAGATGGGGAGAGGCTGTTCAGTAGGACCTGTTGTGATAGGACAAGGGGTAATGGGTTTAAATTAGAAGGAGGTAGGTTTAGATTAGATATTAGAAAAAAATTTTTCACAATGAGAGTTGTAGAGCACTGGAACAGGTTGCCCAGAGAGGTGGTGGATGCCCCATCCCTGGAATCGTTCAAGGCCAGGCTGGATGGGGCTCTGAGCAACCTGATCTAGTCAGGGATGTCCCTGCTTCTTGCAGGGGGTTGGACTAGATGACCTTTGAAGGTCCCTTCCAACTCTAACCATTCTATGATTCTATGTGAAAAGATACTGAGAGGCTTCTGCCAGCCTGTTGTGAAGAACGAACTTTTCTTTTGAGAGAAACAGCTGTAGACACCAAGGTCAGTGAAGAAGGAGGGGGAGGAGTAATGCGGCTCCTGGCCAAGATTCCCCTGCAGCCTGTGGTGATGACCATGGTGGAGCAGGTTGTCCCCCTGCAGCCCATTGAGGTCCATGAAGGAGCAGAGATCCACTTCGAGCCCATGAAGGACTCCGCACCGGGGGAGGTGGATGCCTGAATGTGGCCTTGGCCCGTGGAGGGCCCGCTGGGACAGCCGTTCTGGAGAGACTGCACTCCGTGGAAGAGATGACCTACGCCGGAGCAGTTTAAGGAAGGACTGTGGCGTATGGGTGGGACCCCACACTGGAGCAGGGGAGGGATGTGAGGAGTTCTTTCCCCAGTTGTGAAGCAGCAGCGTAAAATAATGCATGATGAACTGACTGCAACCCCCATTCCCTTTCCCCTCCCTGTGCCGCTTAGGGAGCAGGGGGGAGAAGGTAGTAGAGATAATGTTAAGCTTGGGAAGAGGGAGGGGTGGAGGAGGTTTATCTTGTTTCTCTGTCTCATTATCCTGCTAGTTGTTGTAATAAATGAATAGTTTTCCCCAAGTCGAGTCTGCTTTTGCCTGTGACAGTAACTTTAAGGATTTCTCCCTGTCCTTATCTCAAACCTTGAGCTGTTTTTTCTTATATTATCTCTCCCTATTCTCTTGGAGGGTGGGGGGAGTGAGAGAGAAACTGAGTAGTCTGGGTCCGATCGGGGCTGAACTACGACAACCTTTTAACTTTTGATGCATACAGACTTTAATTCCCTCTAGCAAAAGCAGGCAAGGACAATTGATGTAGGGCAGGATCATAGAGCAGTGCAAGTGTTCACTGATATTGTAGGTGCAGCCATTCGCAAACACAAAACCAAACACACACCTAAGCATATTTCCTGTCCCAGGGATGGGATTCCTCACTTTTCTCCTGTAGCATTGCCCACTGTTTGACCCAGCAGGCTACTCTGGGATCCAACATAGTTGTGGCGTTTCTGTGGGGCCCTTTGGAGGTCTGGTGTCCCACAAGAGCTCCCTGCACAAACCCAACACTCTTGGGTGCCGTGTTTCTACTCCGTCCTGGGGCATCCCTGTGCATCCCTTCATACTGTCATTGGTTCTTTGCATTGTCCCAACCAAATGGGATCAGTCTGGCTATTCATCAGGTGTTGTTTCTGAGCAGATGTTTGATGGCTGTTCCCCAGTTTTGTCTAAACAATGAGACAAATTTGAGTCACGTGTTGTCAAGTAGACTGTCCTTCCAACAGCGTATGTGGGGATGGGATGTCTCCACCATGAGAATCTGATAGTTAAGAGTCACTTCCTGAAAGTGACTGACTGATGACTAGTCTGAAAGGCATTTCAGACTAGTTGATCTGTTAATAATCTGACAGTTTGCATAGATGGATGACTCTTAGTTTCTGTTCCATTAGTTTGTTTCCACTTTAAAATAACTTTTTCCTAATTTGTTTATTTGATTTAGTTCTGTGTCATTTCTCCTCAGAATTTCTCCTCAAAACTGAGGCATAAAGTTAGTAGAGAAAAGTAGAAGAGCCCAATAGTGATGTAAAATTTGCCCATATGTAAGTATTCCACAGTAAAACCCAGAATTCATGAACTCCACACAGTTCACTCACTTATTAAGTGTGAGTTGATTGTCGTTGATAGGAAATTACATAAGGAATAAAAATCTATTGAGAGGCTTCGCAAATCTAGCAGGAAATTGCATAATAAATGATAGTGTATGGAAGTTGTAGATAGACATTTTGATTAGAAATAATTCACATTTTAAAATGTTAGAACAATTTATATTCCAGTTCAGCCACAGAAGTTAATTCAAGAAAGTTGTATGGCCTATGTAATAGAAACAGTCAGATGAAGTTATCATAATGGTCCCCTCTCTGGCCTGAAAAGTCCATGAATCTATTAAATAAATGAAAGAAAGATTGGATTTTTTTGTCATATTCCCTGATTCATCAATAATGTCAAGTACAATTTACCCACAATTGATGTTTTACTAACTCTAATGTCAGCAGAAATTAACCATCAACACAGTTACAGACCCACTGTTTTCCCTCCCTCTCCAATTTGCATTCATAATCACTGAGATCTGTAAATGAAACCATTCAGTTTTGAAAAGATAATGATATTAAATCACCTATATGTAATCAATATTGATTTAATCTTAAGAAGTAAAGTAATTTTTAATTGTATTTAAAAGTTATTTGTAGGAATGTTAGAATAATTTGCATTGGTTTTCAGCCCATTTGCTATACTTGTATGTTGCAAAGGCCTTTCTTCAGAAAATAGAGGCCAAAACGCAACAGTCTTATTATATGCTAATTAAAAGGAACAAGAATACCTTGGTAAGCATGCAAATCAAGCTCTAAGCCATGCATTATACTGACTGTAATGAAGAGACTGTTTTACTCCACAGCCCTTTTGCAGTTTCATAATATTCTGTGGGATTGGCTTGGGTAACAAATGTGAGACTGATCCTGTTGTATATTTAACAAGTATAATGAAGATCTTTGTTTCTGTCTGTATCTGGTTTTATTTAGTCAAACATTTTAAATAATTTTATAGATTTTTGTGGTTTCTTATGTTTATTGCAGAGCAAAATCATCCTCACTCTTTTCATTATGCACATCATATCCCCATTTCAAAGAAATCAAAGAAAACCATCTCCAATTTCTGCAGAGCAGATCCTCCATAACTTTATTATTCTGGACACCTGTTGTTCTCAAAGGGCCTCTTTTGATAGAAAGCCCATACTTGCCTTCAGCCAAGTACTCTAGGGCCTCACTGAATTTATCATTGAAGAAATTCCACTGTCTAACTTTGCAGATCCTGCATAATCTCATTGTGGTTTTGTTCTCCATGAATATGGAAAATAGATTATTCTTCCCCTCTTCACAACAGCCTTTTATGTATATGAGGATTGTTATCTCCCTTCTTGCTCTCTCTTTAAAAAGATTAACCATTCATTTTTCTTTATAGGTCATATTTTGCAAATCTCTGATTTTTCTGATTACATTCACTTGGACTCTTTTTAGTTGGCCTATGTCTTCTTTGAAGATTCATGAGCGGACCTGAAGGCTGATACTCTTGTCTATATATCCCATTAGTGAATCATAATTGCTTAAATTATTGTGCAAAATGAACTAAAGCCAAGGAAGTGTTTTCATTTGCTTTTATAAATGATTAAAAAGTGCTATAGAACACTTGTTTTGTAAATGAAACTTTCGTATTTCCAACTGAACAGAGCAAAAGAATATCAGTTTTATTCAACTTCATGGTAAAATTTATTTCAGTATTTCAAGGCATACATTGTTTTGCACAATACTTTAGGGAAATAGTTACAGCAATATTGCTATTTTAGTACTTTATGTAGTTCTGGAAGTTCAAGTTAGAGTTATTTAAAACATAGATTGCTCTGTTCCTAGCTGAATTGTCTTTTCCTAATGGATTTATATTCTGATTTGAACAAATCCAACTGTTCTATATCCACATGAATTCAAAGAAAAAAATAAGATAGACATAGAATTGTGATAATTTCTTACATAAGAATTACAAATATTAAATTAAAAAAATATTTCGTTTTCTTTCCTTTCTTGTGTTACTCCTAGTATTTTATACATCCTTCATAACAGGAGTCATTAGGAGTATATTATAACATTGGACTAAATACTGTATTTTATTTCTGTGTTAAAATTAAAGGAATCTGTAGTTTACTACTCTTTCAAACATCTTACTTTCTCAGAGCTTCTCTTTTTTTAATAGCAAAAAAAAAAAAATCAGACATGCTAAAAGCAATAAAGTTCATTCTGTGATTTTGACATCATGCCAAAGTAATATTGAATAATACTATAAAATAAAAAAATGCATAAAAGTGTAAAGTGAAATGTCATTGATCACCTTTTTGAAAGAAAAATCATTCTTTTATGGAATTTACTCCATAACTCTAACAGATGTTGCTAATGGTGTTTTTCAAGACAGTGTTCTTCACTGCATGGTTTTTGAATGTCCAGCTCTCTTTCACAGAACTCTTATTTTAAAAGACAAAAGCTCTCCCATTCCAAAACTCCACTGCTAAAACATCCTCTTCTTCCTTTGGGGTTTCACAAGCATTCTGGGCATCTGGGCACACACCTCTGAAACTTTGAGGTTGGTACTTGCCCAATTCACTGAATTCCTTCTGCTGGGCTGCAGGACCTCCTCACCCTCCTGTCAAGAACAGCAACAGCAGGACAGAGGGTCATCTTTTGACCAAATATTTGTGTGTTGTATATTATGCTGTAGCTTTTCTTTTGCCAAAAGCAATAGGCAGTCATCCATGTCTTTAATATGGGATCCAAAAACTGAAGACTTGTTACATTAGCCCTCTAAGAATAAATGTTGCTCCGGAAAGCAAGTGTCAAATGGGTCTGCTAAAGAAATCTCATAGCAAAATCAGAACTGACAAATTTCTCTCCTATCTTACAAAGCTTTTAGTTCCCCTTATCTTGAGCTGCTGAATGGTTGGCAATAACTTCTTTGCTATTGTAACTGTTTCATCAATCATCAGTAAGTGATTACAGCCCTGCAACAGGTGTTTTTTTTCCCTAAGTAGTTTCCATGGAAAACCATGTTTTGAGGATAGGAATCAGCAGAGTGCTTAGAGCTATTAAAAGAGTTTCTTCAGTAAAATGCTTAAATAAATGCTAGATATTTTAGTTAGGAGTAAAAACATACATTCAAATTAAATTTTACAACTTGATAAAAAGATATACAGAGAATTCACATTTTTTTTCTAAAATTATTTAATTTTATTGATAAATTAACTTAATACTCATATAATTAGAGTGTTGATAAAGCCAAAACTTTAAATAAAACCAATGAAGAACCTTATCTACGCAGTTAAAATAAATCTAAGTTTCCATGACGGATAATCTAATATACCTCAACTCCACACCTAAAATCCCATTGCTTCCAACAGAACTAAGATTTAGACCTTTATTTTGTAAATATATCTATCCCAGGAAACACCTAGAAATTAGAGATTTAAGCATGCCTATATAATTCTTAAAATTCCTACCACTTTTAATTTTTTTTCACTTTGTGAAATAAATGATCCAACATTTCCTAATTTTCAACCCACTTGTTGGAGCACACGTTGATTTAGATCTGTGTTCTGGTTGCTTTTTCTTTTCAAGTCTCAGTTGGAATCATTTTAATCAATTGTTAAGAATGATTAAATCGTATAATCTTAGCATACTGAAATGTGTTAAATTAGAAAGAAGAACAAAGCTGTTGTTGTTAAACAGATAACCTGTGAGCTGTATGCTGCTCTTTTATTTGTGGACTTTGTTGCTCACAGTATGACTCTGTACAATACAAAAAGAGTTTTCTCTAAAGACTAAATTCCAGATTTATGTATCTGTGACTGAACAGAAGCATTTCTTTTCTCCAGGTACACATTCCTGAGAAAGATTAATAAAGCTAGAGAAAAGATCCGCTCCATAAGAGATCACACTCTAGGCATCCTATGTATGCACCACCGTGTTGTACATCAGAGGAATGGGAAAGAAATAAAATTCTATCTCTGGAAATAAATGTATAAACAATAGCTGACCAGAGTCTTGAGAAGTATAAATAAATGTGCTTATCATTGCTGGAGATAGTGGCACTGTGCCAGATTAGGCCCAATGTGGATTTGAGCCCATAAAATTGAAATAATACAGCTCAAGTTACTAAAGTTAAGAGAAGCCTAAAGAATGATCCACATAAAATATTCCTTTAATCTTTCCATGTAACATTCATTAATATCCTTTGCAACTCTGTGAAAATTGTTTATGAAGTTTGAATACATTGATTTTGAAGGTATATATTTAGCATTGTCTTTCCATGTGTCCAAGTCAAAGCTTATTTGACACATCACACAACAAAACCTCGACAACAGTAAATCAGAAACTCTGTGATAGAAGAGCCAGAAAATACATGTTTTGTATATGACCTAATGCTTCTAACCTCATAACATTTCACTGAGAAGATCATTAAAATATGCTTTTATGCCTCTTTTCTTTTTATATTTTATTGCTATTTGGTAGCATTCCACATGAATAGTCTCCTGGGATACTGTACTCAATTGTATGTGTATGTCCTTGAAAAAAAAAATCCTATATAAACCTCCATGCTAGACTTAAGCCAAGAAGCAGCAAATATGTGGGTTTTTTTCAGTTGTTTGTTTGCTTTACCAGCAACTATGTCACTGAATAAACATTCTAGCTGTTAGGGATTTAAAAAAAAAACAAAAACCCAAACACAATAAAGGAAATTTTCAACAAATATCTATCTGTAAATGAATGTTATTTATCTAAAAAGGGATTTAAGAAAAATACCCAGATGTAAACTTCTGATCCTACCCTTCATATGTCATCTGATTGTGAAGCTACACAGCTCTCGTGGAGGCCTTGGCCCTTTTTGTTCGTCACTCCAGAAATAACTAAAGCTACGCTCTTAATATGTTTGGAGCTACACCTGTATAGTCAGGGCTAAGGCACTTGCTCTAAATCTCTGAACCAGAATGCATAAGCCAAATATTCTTCAGTCTACGTCCCCTGCAAGAACTGATGCAGTCAGGACATGCTCTTAACACACATCACTAGAAGTCAGAGAGAATGTCTTGCCACATAAAATGAGTAGTGGACTGCTTGTTTTCAGACAAGGTGGTTATATTTCCTCTCTGTACACAAGATAGTAATGGCTTGTCTAGAAAGTAGGTAACCAGAACCCAGAACAAGGGTGAGGGTAGAGAACAGGATAGTTGCTTATTGAAAATATTATTTGCCAGTTTTCAAAATCTATGGGATATCTGTAAAAGTCCGTCTACAAATACATTAATTATTTTACAGTGATATCTCAATACTGTTAAATATGTACAACATTAATAATATCATATTATTATTGCTACTACAATTGATGGGCATGTTAAGGCACAGTAAATCTTATTTTTGTCTTCTTTTTATTCTCTGTTTAGCATTACTCAGTACTGACTGAGGATAGTATGATTCAGTCTATTCTCCCAGACAGAACCTTAAGCCCAGTTTACATTATGTAAGTGTATACGTGTTTGTGTGTACTCCACGTGCACATTTTTTCCAGTCCTATTGTTGAATCGACCATGCTCCTGCAAATGTTCATGACAAAGGGGGAACAAAGAATGAACAAAAACTGAACTTTACTGCAAATTGCAGCATGGACCTAAGGGAGCTCTGAGTCATACTCAAGTGTTTCACCAATGAAAACTCAGTGTAAAATAAAAACCACTAGGAATAGAACTAAGAGTCATATCCCTTTTGTGCACTTTTTTTTTTACTGGCTCAGAGAACTTTAAATACCTTTCTGCACCAAGGCACAACTTTTGAAGAAAGAAGGCTGTGTTTCATTCTGCCTCCTTTGGCTTTGCAGCTGCCGAGCTCCTTGTTTCCAAATAGTTTCCATTAATGGCTGATTTTGAAAATATGTAGGTGATGCTGCACAAATGAAACCTTTTCTATGAACTACTGGTATTCAGCAGCAGGGCAGTAATTCTCGAGGGGCAGTTATATATTTGATAGCTCTAGCTGTTATCAGTGTAAACAGAAGTGATCTATTTTGCACTAACTTTCTAACATTTCAACAGTGGTGGCAGAAATGTCTAACTAGGAGAAGTAATAAGCTGCTGGGGATGCTAATTTCTTAAATTGCTAAAGCTATATGTGGAAAAGACCTTTGATAGCATCCTCATGGTCCAACAAGGAAATCAGGGAAAGTGATCAAACAATAGATCAACTGATACTTAATTCAAACACATACAATTCAAACTAACAACATTCACAGCTACAATTTCTTCAGTTAACACCTTGATTATGTCAGTTGCATCTGTACTGCTTAAGGACAGGATAGTATACAGCTAATGTAAAACATACCCTTAGCCATTATATTGAATGTGTTTTAAATGAGTTTTACAACTTGACAATAGATTTTTGGGGTAGTATTTTGTCAATTATGCTATTTATATTAAAAAGGCAATGATGTACACACAACTTCTTGCCCTCATGTTTCTTGTAGTTCTTACTTTGAAGCACTTATTGTTTTGAGCCTGACTGCTGATTTCTCCATCCACATCGAAACATCAGCTGACAGATAGGCATGAGAGCAACTGAAATTGCATCAGGCTATGTGCAATCTGCCTGCCCCCATACACAGACAATCTACAGGACGATCTCTCAGGCTCTTTTAAGGCATCTCAGGCAGGCTTACCTGGGAGGATACACAGCCTTAGAGAGTGTTGTGATTGGTCATGAGTTTGCTGCATGGCCAGCTTGCCTGATCTTACAGAGTCATATGATCACATAATTGTTTGTGTTATAAGGCACCTTAAAGATAATAAAGTTCCAGCCCCATTGCCATGGACATCTACACCTTCCAGTAAACCGGGTCATTCAAAGCCCCATCCAATCTGGCCTTGAACACTTCCAGGGATAGGACTTCCACAACTTCTTTGGGCAACATGTTCCAGTGCCTCAGTACCCTCACAGGAAATAATTTCTTCTTTATATCTAATCTAAATCTACTCTCTTTCAAGTTTAAAGCTATTACCCCTTGTTCTGTCACTACATGTCCTTGTCAAAAGTTCCTCTCCATCTTTCCTGTAGGCCTCCTTTAGGTATTGGAAGGCAGCTATAAGGTCTCTCCAGAGCCTTTTCTTCTCCAGGACAAACAGTCCCCACTCTCTCAGCTTGTCCTCATAGGAGAGGTGCTCCAGCCCTCTTATCATCTTTGTGGCCCTCCTCTGGACTCAGTCCAACTGGTCCATGTCCTTCTTATGTTGGGAGCCCCAAAGCTAAACTCAGTATTCCAGGTAGGGTCTCACAAGAGCAGAGTAGAGGGGCAGAATCACCTCCCTTGTCCTGCTGGCCACTCTTCTTTTGGATGCAGCTCAGGATGCCGTTGGCTTTCTGGGCCGCAAGGGGACATTGCCTGCTTATGTTGAGCTTCTCGTCCACCAGCACTCTCAAGTCCTTCTCCTCAGGGCTGCTCTCGATCCATTCTCCACCCAGCCTGTATTTGTGCCCGGGATTGCCCCGACCCATGTGCAGAACCTCGTATTTGGCCTTGTTGAACTTCATGAGGTTTGCACATACCCATCTCTCCAGCCTGTCAAGATCCTTCTGAATGGCATCTCTTCTCTCCAGCATGCTGACTGCACCACACAGTTTGGTGTCATCGGTGAACTTGCTGAGGGTCCACTCTATCCCACTGTCCATGTCGCCAACACAGATGTTGAACAGCACCAGTCTCAATACCAAGGCATTTTTCCCTGTGTACTGTTGTATATTCCAGCATGAGTGTGGTGACTGGACACATAATAAACTGTCCATTAATAAGACAGTGGAAGTTGTCAATCCACTTAAACTGAAACCACATCAAAATATCTAAGGAAACTTTAACAACAAGTCAAATAACAGTAATTTTCTCTCATTTTTTTTTGTCATTTTCTGTCACTTCATTCTGTTTCTTTCCAGTAAGCTTTATGTAGGCAACAGAGTACTGCATTAAGACACAAGTTCAGCAACATGTTTGAGGTATAATTAACATTGATTGGAATCACTCAAACTAAAGAGTATACTTGAAGGCAAGGAAGGGCTTTGCCTGAAGACCGAAATTTTTCAGTGTCACTTGGCAGGTGCTTTGGCTATCTCTTTTTTGTTCATCTTCTCTTTTGAACCTAAACTAAATCTTTATAGAGAGGTTCATGCAGAACCCATTGCAGAGTCCTTTAGGTCAAAGGTCTTCAAGAGGTACATTAGTAAAGGGTAGATAGGCTTTGTACTGGCTCTCTAGAGCAGAGTGAAATTCACACACTTTCAGCAAAGCTTAGGAGAGGAGAATCTGTTTAAATAAAAGCACTTGATTGCAGAGGCACTGCTAGTCTATCATTGAAGCCACAGGAGAATAATCTCTCTCTGCATAGTAGGAAGAGAATGGAAAGATCACCATATAAATACCATACCATTATCTGATGCTATTATCCAGACCTTTCTCTCTTGTGGTTCTTTCCCTAGGTGTCAGGTCAGCTTACATGCTCTGAATGTATTTAGGATTTCCACAAGTATTACCAGTTCTCTTTGAACTATACTCATGCAGCTGACCATAAAAATTCATTCCTGAAGTCCATGAAGTGTTGGTAAGCACCTAAGTTCACAAAAATGAAAGGACACAAAATGATTCCTCATTGCTTCTCAGTGTTTGTGAACCAGAACTGCTACAATTTGCTCCTTACTACAGTTGATTAAATCTAGCTTAAGAGCTCTTCTGTTCTAGTTTTTCCTCGAAGGTTTTTACACTAATGATGACAAATAGTTACATGGAATGATTTAGCCAAAGGATTTGTCTCAAATGAGTTTACTCAGATAACTACGGTATAAATTTCACTAGGATGGCCAGGTTTTTCTACAATATTTGGGCAAAGCTTGTTTAAAAATGACTGCCCAAATTAATTATTGTTGAAGAAAAAATGCAATAATACTAAGATAACACAGAAGACAGATGACATGTTATATCTAAGTTTATCTAAGACAAGGTGTTTTATTTGTTATTTCTTACTTAAGTCATGGTCTTTCCCAAGGTAAATTTCTCAACTAATAAAATTAAGAAGTTTGAATTTCAGAGTTGCTAGACATTCACATACACAGCATTAATCTTTGTCTAGAAGACTGGAAGTACAACACTCATTATGCGATATAAGCCTGCCTAATACAAATAAGAACTGAACATCATTACTGTTTGATGACAGTGTGATAGTTTATTGTATATGTTTTTGCCTGGGTACCAAAAAAAAAAACCAGCCGTGTACTTGTTGGCTATTTTATTCAAGAAATTAAAGACTGAATGGATAATTTAAATGACTAAACTTTGTTTATTACAGTTACTTTCTCCAAGTCAAAATCAATTGAGAGATAGTGTATTGGGTTTACATGACAAGGTTTCGTAGCAGGGGGGCTGCAGGAATGGCTTCTGTGAGAAGGTGTCAGGGGCTACTCCCATGTCAGACAAAGGCAGTTCCAGCTGGCTCCAGGATGGACCCACCTCTGGCCAAAGCTGAGCACATTAGTGATGCTGGTGGCCTTTCCATGATAATATATTTAAGAAAGTATAAAAACCACTGTGCAGCAGCTGCAAGACAGGAACTACTGACCATAACATCTAGTTCCCATGCCTCTGTGTCGTTCAGGGAGGACAGGAGGAGGTACACCTAGAAAGAAGGGGAGATTGGGGAGAAGGTGGGTTTCGTTTTTCTTTTATCTCAAACTATCCTACTATGTTTTCAATTTTCAGTGAATTAAATTAATTTCCTCAAGTCAAATTTGTTTTACCAGCAACAGGAAGTGGTGAGTGATCTCCCTCTCCTTACCTTACTCATGAGATTTTTCACAGTATTTTCTCCTCCAGTCCTGCTGAGAAGGAGTGAGATAGTGGCTTGGTGGGCACTTGATGACCTACCAAGGTCAACTCACCACAGCTAGTATCAGGAGTTTCGCCTACACTCTAAATCTTTTCAAATAGTAGACTTTACACTTTAACGATCTATCACAAGTTTTTACACACATATGCATATACATGTATGTGTCTGGATATATGAAGTGCCAGACAGGGATATAAACCCAGCAATTTCAAAAGGTCAGAAATACTTTGGTGCAATCACATTAAATTAGTATACCCCAGGATGACAGAAAAATTCCTGACAGCATATTGTGTGCCACTATTCAAATGTTATGTCAAGTCACACAAGGCATACACAGGACTGTAACATCTCCTGGCTAATGTGTCAAGACTTATGTCAACACATGCCATGTTATTTCTAAAAACAATGAACTTACTGAAAAAAAAAAAAAAAAAAGATATCACTATGCTGTGACATTCTTTGGTAGTGCTTTTCCAGTGATATCTGAATTACTGCAGCACTGAATTGTACCCAACATTGGAAATATCCCTAGTTCAGCTCTACAGCATTTTTAATATCAAAACACTTTTATTTTGAGGCATCAAATATCACTGCAGCTGGTTGAAAGGGGAAATGGAGATTTTGGAATGAAGGAAGTTCTGAAAAATAGTTTGTGATTTAAAGTGCAGATGAAAATTGGGATAAGTAGCATTGGGAAGAGAAGCAAATGCTAACACAATTGACATTGACAAAGCTTAAAAAGAAACTTAAATATTTGAGTCAAGCTTGAATTCTTCCTTTTCAGTCAAGTGTTACAAAATGCTGCTGTGCTGTCCACCGTTACCTTAAAAATGAGAAGCTGAATAGTTTTGCAAAATGAACCATGAATGACTTGTGATGATATGAATTTTTATAGCATGGAAATTCTGATTCTGTGTAATACCCTGGTGCAAATTTGGTGGATGAAAAGCTGGACATGATCCTTCAGTGTGCACTCACAGACCAGAAATCCAACTGCATCCTGGGCTGCATCAAAAGAAGTGTGGCCAGCAGGTCAACGGAGGTGATTCTGCCCCTCTACTCTCGTGAGACCCCACCTGTAGTACTGCGTCCAGCTCTGGAGCCCCCAACATAAGAAGGACATGGACTTGTTGGAGCGAGTCCAGAGGACAGGCTGAGCGAGTTGGGGCTGTTCAGTCTGGAGAAAAGGAGGCTCCAGGGAGACCTGATAGCGGTCTTCCAGTACCTAAGGGGGGCCTGTAAGAAAGATGAGGAGAAACTTTTTCACAGGGCCTGTTGTAATAGGACAAGGGGTAATGGTTTTAAAATAGAAGGAGATAGATTCAGACTAGATAGAAGGAAAAAAAAAATCACAATGAGGGTGATGGAACACTGGAACAGGTTGCCCAGAGAGGTGATAGATGCCCCATCCCTGGAAACATTCAAGGTCAGGTTGGATGGGGTTCTGAGCAATCTGATCTAGTGGGGGATGTCCCTGATTCTTGCAGGGAGGATGGACTAGGTGACCTTTAAAGGTCCCTTCCAATCCAAACTATTCTATGATTCTGTGATTCTATGATCTTGTCTTTAGGATCTATTGATCAACATGAAACAGCTTCTACATGTTATATCTCTAAGAATTCATGCTACTTCTGTCAATACTGGTATGTCACATATCCATAACACAGATCTTTTATTTGTCAGGCATAAATATATGCAACTTTCCCCCCCTACAACTCCTTAAAAGCCGTTAACTACAAAATCTGCCTAATGGTCTGTCAATGTTCTTTTCTATGTTATTGTCGTAGTTTAGCCTTGCTCATGAGGACTATGAGGACCAGACTACACAGTCTCTCTCACTCCCTCTAACCCTGCAAGGGAATAGGGAGAGGTAATATAAGAAAAAAGGCTCAAGATTTGAGATAAGGACAAGGAGAGAGACTTAAAGGTACCATTACTGGCAAAACAGACTCAACTTGGGGAAAACGATTTCTTTATTATTAAAAACAAAGCAGGGTAATGAGAAAGAGAACAAGATAACTTCCTCTCACCCCTCCCTCTTCCTGGGCTAACATTATCTCTACCTCCTTCCCTCCTCTGAGTGGCACAGGAGGGAAGAGGGAATAGGGGTTATGGTCAGTTCAACACATGTCACTTTCTGCCTCTCCGTCCTCGTGGTGGGAAGAACTCCCCACGTTCCTCCCCTGCTCCCGCGTAGGGTCCCTCCCACAGGCTACAGTCCTTCATCAGTTGCTCTAGTGTGGGTCATTTTTCCATGGGATGCAGTCCCTCCAGAACAGGCTGCCCCAGTGCAGGCCCTCCACAAGCCACAGCCTCCTTTGGGCATTTGCCTTCCCCAGCATGGGGTCCTCCATGGGCTGCAGGTGGATCTGTGCTCCTCTGTGGACCTCCATGGGCTGCAGGGGGACAGCCTGCTTCACCATGGCCATCACCACAGGTTGCAGGGGAATCTTGGCCAAGAGCCGCATAACTCCTCCCCCTCCTTCTTCACTGACCTTGGCATCTGCAGCCGTTCCTCTCACAAGAAATTCTTCAAAATCACCCCAGGCAAATACCTCTCAGGTTCTCTTCACATACATCTCCTCTCCACTTCTTGTAGCTGTCTGGGCCAAGTCGGACGCAAATGGCACCTGGAGGCCAGAAGGTGAGGGCCACAAGGCCCAGAAGGATCACGCCACCCCCTCTCTGGCCCCACTTCAGCATCTTCACATCTTCTTTTTTTTTTTTTCCCTTCTTAAATATGTTATCACAAAGACGTTATCAGGGAACATTCTGCTACCAATTGGCTTGGCCCTCGCCAGCAGCAAGTCTGCCCTAGGCCCGGCCGAGTCCACTCTACAAAGAGGACACAACTTTTAACAGCTTACAGAAGCTGCCACCATAGCCCCCTCTCACTAAATAAATCTAGGACAGTAATCACTTTGTTTCTATCTGTAGGCCACAGTGAGGATTAGACTTTTCTTGAAGCTAATTAATCCAAAATGTCTTAGACACCTGCCTATAGACAAGGACAACTCTCCCCTTTGCCTCTCCAGTCATTATATGGGTACTTAGTTGACTGGTTTAAACTAGGTGTGTATCTTTTAATCTTTATTTTATCTTGACTTCAGTGACAAAGATTCTACCTTGAATAAGAAGAAAACCAGTTTAAGCTGTTCAAGAAGTCGTCCTGCCACACACTGCTGCATCAATATATTCCCTTTCAGCCATTTTCTTAGCAAAACAATTCATAGATTTATTTTTAAATTTTGATTCTCAGAAATAATCAATATTACAGAACTATGAGGAATGTGTATATGTGTGGTGCTATAACTTGCTTTTCTTTTCTCATATGCATACGAGATGCACAAGAAAATGGCCAGGTTACTAGTCACAAAAAGACACTTTACATAATCATATTTTTATCACAGTAATCAGTCAACATATTGAAAATCAGCTTGTCATAATGTTTAAAGGAACAGATTATTTAATGTGAGAGAACTCTGAGTGGGAAGAGTGCATTGTGACTGCTCAGTCTCACTTGTTTAGTCTTTAGCTGTAAGTCATCTCAGTGAAGTACATTCCTGCAATTTACTGAGACAAAGGTAATCACATAAAGGGGGTTATTTTTGTTATTCTCTATATACTTGCCTGAGTGAAAATGTCACTTTCTCTTCAATTACATTTTCATTCATTCTCAAGTTTTCTTCTTAAAAATTCATTATGGAAGAAATTAGATGCTCTTTTCAGTCCTGCAGATGACAAGTGTTGGGTTTTTTTAATATTTTATTTTTTATTATAATTTATTTTAAAATTGATTTTAAGGGTAAGATTAACATGTGCCTTTTCCCCATAGAAGCTATCTGTTGACATCTCAAAGGGTTCATCTCCACAGGGAATCTTTCAGTAGGCCTCCAAACCAAGACCATAAAGCCAACAAAGCCATATTTGATTCACTTTGCACCGTCTTTGGGATCATCTAAGGAACCTGAAGGTGCACAAGTCCATGGGACCTGATGAGATCCATCCGCGAGTCCTGAGGGAACTGGCAGATGAAGTTGCCAAGCCACTGGCCATCATATTTGAGAAGTCGTGGCGGTCTGGTGAGGTCCCTGATGACTGGAAGAGAGGGAACATAACCCCCATTTTTAAAAAGGGGAGTAAGGAAGAGCCAGGGAACTACAGGCTGGTGAGCCTCACCTCTGTGCCTGGCAAGGTCATGGAGCAGATTCTCCTGGAAACCATGCTAAGGCACATGGAGAGCAAGGAGGTGGTTGGTGACAGCCAACATGGCTTCACCAAGGGCAGATCGTGCCTGACCAATTTGGTGGCCTTCTATGATGGGGTGACAGCATCGGTGGAGAAGGGACAGGCAACGGACATCATCTACCTGGACTTGTGCAAAGCTTTTGACACTGTTCCACACGATATACTTCCCTCTAAAATGGAGAGGCATGGGTTCAATGGATGGACCACTCGGTGGATAAGGAGTTGGCTGGATGGCCACACTCAGAGAGTGGTGGTCAACAGCTCGATGTCCAAGTGGAGACCAGTCACCAGTGGCGTCCCTCGGGGGTCCGTGTTGGGCCCAGCCCTGTTCAACATCTTTGTCAGCAACATGGACAGTGGGATAGAGTGCACCCTCAGCAAGTTTGCCAATGACACCAAGCTGTGTGGTGCCATCGACATGCTGGAAGGGAGGGATGCCATCCAGAGGGACCTGGACAGGCTGGAGAGGTGGGCCCGTGCCCACCTCATGAAGTTCAACCAGGCCAAGTGCAAGGTCCTGCACCTGGGTCATGTCAATCCCAGGCACAAATGCAGGCTGGGCAGAGAATGGATCGAGAGCAGCCCTGAGGAGAAGGACTTGGGAGTGCTGGTGGACGAGAGGCTCAACATGAGCCGGCAATGCGCCCTTGCAGCTCAGAAGGCCAACCACATTCTGGGCTGCATCAAGAGGAGTGTGGCCAGCAGGTCGAGGGAGGTGATTCTCCCCCTCTACTCTGCCCTGGTGAGACCCCACCTGGAGTACTGCGTCCAGTTCTGGAGTCCCCAACATAAGAAGGACATGGACCAGTTGGAGAGGGTCCAGAGGAGGGCCACAAAGATTATCAGAGGGCTGGAGCACCTCTCCTATGAGGACAGGCTGAGAGAGTTGGGGCTGTTCAGCCTGGAGAAGAGGAGGCTCCAGGGAGACCTGATAGTGGTCTTCCAGTACCTCAAGGGGGCCTAAAAGAAAGATGGGGAGAGGCTGTTCAGTAGGACCTGTTGTGATAGGACGAGGGGTAATGGTTTTAAATTAGAGGGAGGTAGATATTGATTGGATATTAGGAAAAAAATTTTCACAATGCGAGTTGTAGAACACTGGAACAGGTTACCCAGAGAGGTGGTGGACGCCCCAACCCTGGAAACATTCAAGGCCAGGCTGGATGAGGCTCTGAGCAACCTGATGTAGTCAGGGATGTCCCTGCTCCTTAGAGGAGGGTTGGACTAGGTGAACTTTGAAGGTCCCTTCCAACTCTAACCATTCTATGATTCTATGATCCTAGGATTCACTTAAGCAAGCTTTGGGTCAACACAACCTTCTTCTTATGGGTGACTTCAGCTACCCAGACATTTGTTGGAAGAACAATACAGCAGCTCACATGTCATCTATCAAGTTCCTGGAACGCATAGGGGACTGCTTCCTCATACAAACATTAGATGTACCAGTCAGGAATGATATATCGCTGGACTTGCTAGTCACAAATCAAGAAAATCTGCTTTGTAATATCTCGGTTAGTGATAGCATTGGCTGCAGTAGTCACAATATTGTGGAGTCTGGGATCCTGCTAAGCATACGGAAGGTTAGTACTAAGACAAAGATTTTAGATTTTAGAAGAGCAAGCTTCAGCTCGCTTAGAGCTCAGCTGGGAGCGATTCCATGCGAAGCTTCCATGAAGGATAAAGGAACTAGCACATGCTGGGAGTTTTTCAAGAACATTCTCCTGGAAGCACAAGAACAGTTCATCCCTTTAAAGGTAAGGGAAGTAGGTGGAGCAAGAGACCCCTTTGGCTTAACTGCAAGCTTCTGAGACAGCTCAAAACCAAGAGGAGTGAAACAGAAATGGAAAAGTGGATGAATACCCATTGAGAACTACAGGGGCATTGCCAGGACATGCAGAGATGCAGTTAGAAAAGAAAAAGCTCAGCTCAAATTTATGTTAGCCAGAGATGTCAAAAAAGAAAATAAAAGGTTCTTCAGGTATGTAAACAACAAGCAGAAGCAGAATGAAAATATTGCCCTAGTGTTAAACAGAAGAGGTGAATTAGGTACCAACAACACTGAAAAAGCAGATGTTCTCAACACTTTCTTCACCTGTGTCTTTACCAGCACTGCTGGGCGCCAGGCCTTGAGAATAAAAATGCAGGTTGATGCAAACACAAACCCACTATCAGTGAAGGAAAAGTTGGTATGTGAACTATTACAGGAGTTTGACCCCTACAAATCTATGACCCCTGACAATATCCACCCAACGATGTTAAGAGAGCTGGCTGACATTGTTGCAAGGCTACTCTCTGTAATCTTTGAGAAGTTGTGGAGATTGGAGAACATCCCAGGAGACTGGAAGAAGACTAATGTCATCCCCATCTACAAGAAGGGCTTAAAGGATGATCCAGGAAATTATAGGCCCGTCAGTCTTACTTCACTCCCTGGGAAAGTTATGGAGTGAATCCTTCTGGGGGCTATCACAAGTCAAACAAAACATATGATTGAGAAAAGTCAGCATGGATTCACCAAGGGAAAATCATGTTTGACAAACCTGATTGCGTTCTATGATAAAGTGACCTGCTTGGTTGATGTGGGGCAAGCAGTGGACATTGTCTACTTGGATTTCTCTAAGGCTTTTGGTAAGGTTTCCTACAGACTCCTCCTAGAGAAATGCATTACTGCCCAGACAAGAGTTCTGTGTGGTGGGTGGGTAGTGTCTGAAAGGCTGCACCCAGAGGGTAGTAGTAAATAGCTCCTTTTCAAAGTGGCAACCTGTCACAAATGGGGTCCCCCAGGGATCGATATTGAACCCACACTGTTTAATATCTTCATAAGTGATCTGGATGATGGGATCAAGTGTACCCTGATGAAGTTTTCTGATGATACCAAACTGAGTGGGGAAGTGGACAGTGGAAGCTTTATGACTGAACACAAAAGGAAAATTTTTCACAATAAGAACAATCAGCCACTGGAATAATCTTCCCAGGGAAGTGGTGGATACCCCAACATTGGACGCTTTTAAGATTTGGCTGGACAGGGTGCTGGGCCATCTTGTGTAGATTGTGCTTTTGCCAAGAAAAGTTGGACCAGATGATCCTTGAGGTCCCTTCCAATCTGGTATTCTGTGATTCTTGATCTCCTGCTACCATGCCTGTGCCAGTCTCAAGGGGAATGGTGGGAGCAATGCTTGCACTAGTAGCTGAAAGAGTGGCAGAAGTATTTGAAAGAAATGATGCACAATAAAATACAGTATGATTCCTAGCATTTTCCCTCTTCTCATTTTTAATTAATCAACAAAACCAATGCCATACTTAGATTGCCTTTTGCTCTATTTCAATCTATTGTTCCTCATACAGGCTAAATGGCACACTCTGCTCCCAAGAAGCCCTTTCCTGAAGGGGAGAGAGGAAGCTGCAAATAAGCTAGTAACAACAGCAGCTGGCTGTGTGATGAATGGGAGTTTCCTGTCTTCTGTCAATGGCATCGGCAGGCATTCATTCTGATCCAGATTTCAAAAATGCTGTGAATAACTCTCAATAGCTTCCTACAGATGTCTGAAAACAGCACACACATGGGTGCACGCACACACTCACACGCTCTCACACACACACACACACATGCAGAGACACATGTGCACCCACATATCCACAGACACACACACGCACAGACACAGAGTGTGGTAGCTGCTTGGCCAATGATTCACTGTAACTGAGTTTGCGTGGTTCTTGGCAGATATTCAGATCACACCATGTGAAAACCACATCTGGGGCTGCTCACAAATTGGTATATCAGAATCATTATTAGGTAAGCTAACAGTGCCAACTGACATAGAGAAAAATGACGACAACAGTTTACAACTGTTTTCTTGGAACACAAGATATAATTTATTAATTTTAGTTTAACAGAGGTGTTTTGAGGAGCTTTCCTGACTCAAGGACACCACTTGTCCTAGCTCTTTAAAGCCAATATTCACTGCTGAAGTGACTGTTCCTTGTGCAGCAGCAGATGATTCCTCTCTTACTATGAACAGGTCTGCTCTTAAGGTGCAAGGGTGAGCAGATCTCATGCCATCCCATATGCTGACAGACATTACTGGTTAAAGAAGCTCCTGATTCACTGGTATTGTTTTACAAAATATCAACAAAATCTGTTAGGTGGTGCAATGAGAGAGGAATTACTTTGCTTGCATTAAAATCCTTATGATTAGAGCTACCTTTGTTGTTGGCTTCAGGTTGTTTTTCCTTTGTCGGCAGTCATGAAGGAGATAAACCAGATGATTTGGAGATGCAGTTGAATTTGGGTAGAAAAACAAAACTACTTTTACAACTAAATTGTAAGTGCAGCACTGTCATCAAGAGACGAGAAAAGGAGACTCATGCTTTTGTCACTTTTTTTTCCTCCCAGCAACATAGTGGCTCTAAAATATTGGCACTAATCATGAATTGTGAAAAGTCCCTTATTTTTTTTTTTTTTTTTGCCTAATTCTGTACTGTGTTTTTCACATTTAGTTGATGTATATTATAATGGCTTTAAACTTACAAAGAAATTGTGATAAGACTTTATGCTTTTCCATCCTATGAAATTAAACCATGAAGTTAGAGTTCCTGAATTATACATATCTACATTTGCAAATTTTCTCTAAATCTGCTGTTTAGTATCACAAACCTGTGAAAAGGTTATGTTCCATTCATCTCTTGATTAGAAATCTGGTTTCAGTTGATAAATTAGTTTGTCCAAAGATCTGAGACTTGTGAATGAAGAATACTGTATAAATCTCCTTATAGTTTTAGGTGTATCATTTAAATATGTGCAACAACAATTTGTTTTAGAAAGAGACAGCCTCCACAAACTCACTGACTAGCTAATATTCACTCATAAAACTTATCAGTCTTCCATAACTCCATGTATTTGTACATAGTTTTATAAATGTCCAAGAACTCAGTGTAGGTTCCATTCATGTTGAGTCCTAAATAAGATTAATGGTAGTGCTATTTATTGAATGTCACTTGTATGTATTTTTCCATCATCTACCTCTTTAAAACAAATTAATTTAAAGGTTCCTGAATTAGCAGAGCACTACTACATTTCCTCCACACATACATAATTTTTTTTTCCTGTTATACTTCCAGATTTTGGTTATTCTAAGGTGCACTTTGCTTTGATGTTATCACTACAAGTGTTTTAGGTCTGCTTAGAGAGATAAGATTACTTAAGCAAGACCTGAAATAATCTTTGATGTTCTTTCTCACCTTTGTTCTTCACAAATCTTTACTTACCTCTAAAAACAAGTGTCTAAGTACCCTTTTAAAGTGATTTTATTCCCTTGTCTTACAGATTTAATTGTTAAAGTTGGTAAAAAATAACATTTTTTTTTCCACATAATTACTATGTTGCTTTTATTTAGTGGGAGGGCTACGGTGGCACATTCTGCAAGAAGCTGCTAGAAGTTTCCCTGTTGTCCAGTGGACTCAACTAGGTGTAGGGCAGACCCACCACCATTCACAGCCAAGCTAATTCATGACAGAGTGTTCAGTAATAATGCCTTTGTGTTAACATATTTAAGAAGGGGAAAAATCAAATTAAAAAAAAAAAGCAATGGGGAAGAAGCAGATGTGGGGACAGAGAGGGAGAGGCATGAGCTTTGTGGGCCTTATGGGCCTCACCCTCTGGCCTCCTGCTAGGCAGCTCCCTGGGCCTGACTCGGCCCGGCCTGCCTGCAAGAGAGGAGATGTGAAGAGATCCTGAGAGGCGTCTGCCTGAGCTGATTATGAAGAATTTCTGGTGAGAGAAAGGGCTGCAGAAACCAAGGTCAGTGAAGAAGAAAGGGGACCAGTCATGTTGCGCCTGGCAGAGATTCCCCTGCAGCCCATGGTGCAGCCCATGGTGGAGCAGGCTGTCCCCCTGCAGCCCATGGAGGCCCACAGAGGAGCAGAGATCCTCCTGCAGCCTGTGGAGGACCTCACGTCGGGGCAGGTGGATGCCTGAAGGAGGCTGTTGCCCATGGAGGGCTTGCACTGGGGCAGCTTGTTCCAGAGAGACTGCATCCCATGGAAAAATGACCCACACTGGAGCAGTTTCATGAAGGACTGTAGCCCGTGGGAGGGACCCCATGCTGGAGCAGGGGAGGAATGTGAAGAGTTCTTCCCCTAAGGAGGAAGGAGTGGTATAAAGTGATGTAGTGAATTGACCATAACCCCTATTCTCTGTTGCCACCCTGTGCTGCTTGGGGGTGGGGGGAATACAGATAATTGAAATTAAGTTAAGTCCAGGAAGACTGAGGGGTGGGGGAAAGTTGTTTTTGTTCTCTTTCTTATTATCTTGCTTTGTTTTTAATAATAAATAGTTTTTCACAAGTTGAGTCTGTTTTCCCCATAACAGTAACTTGAATTATCTCTACCTGTCCTTATGTCAAACCTGGAGCTTTTTCTTTTATTAGCTCTCCCCCATTCCCTCTGTAGGTGTGAGAGAGTGAGTGAAAGACTGCGTAGCTTGGTCCCAAGCAGGGCTAAACTACGACAGTTAAGTATCTCAGCCTTCTTGCCCAATTGAATGAAATCATATGACATGCATAAGTATGGTTCTGTTTTCATTCATTGGTTAATTTTAATATGGTTATGGTGCAATAGTTTACAACATACAACATAATGTGTGGAAAATTTATTCCTTTAGTGTTTTATTTTTTTCTATCATGCCATGTGGTACATGGCACACCTAGTTGTCTATTACTCACATTCTTCAGAATTCCTTCAAGTAGGTGCTACAAATCTATGGCAAGTAGAAAAAGATAGTCAATGACCTTACACATAGTGATAATTCAGTCTCCCTGTCCTTCTCAGTGCATAGGTCAATCTGGACACATATCCATGCCTTAACTAAATGTGATACACTATTTACTTAATAAAACTGCTGCTGTTTTGTGTTTATAAACAGGACCATTTCTAGACCAGATCTTTGCTGCTAGTTTCATCGTAATGAATCTTAAACTTTTGTTCCTCACAAATCTTATTAACTTTGGTTAATGGGAAATATCTGACCTACACATAAGAAAAGGCTTTTGCCTAAAGAGGAAAAATGTAATCCATTAGCATGAAAGTCTGCACAACTGACTAAAATAACACATTTCTTAGTATCAATAGTACTTATTTAGGAACATTTCTGGAAGGGAATAAAAGGTGAAAGGTATTTTCCCTAAGATGCTGAGCAGACACACATGGAACGATCTCTTTGTTCTAGGTAGCAAAAAATAAAAGTTAATTCAGGACAGCTGCATTTGCATAGATTTTAATTTATCAATATTTCTAAATATTTGTGGGATTTTTCTTTAGTATTTTTCTATGTTTCCCTTATATATATGACAACAGATTATGGTTGCAACTGTATTCATGAAAAGATGCCAGGATTGTACTGGGGAGTGCACAAGTCATATGCTTACTTTTCAGTTTGTGCATTGATTTGGGGAAGCAAATCAAAGTTATATTAAAAAAAAAAAAAGAAAAAGATACTTAGAGAGCAAGCTTTTTATCCTAGGGAGCAAGGACTCTGTCAAAGGGTCCCTCTTGTTTTACTCTGTGCTCATGTGGTTGAGTCTGACCTTTGTGGCAGGGAATACATGACTTCACACTAGGATTTCTTTTGATCTACAGTGACACAGAAATTACTTTATAACAAGGGCTTGCACCCTCTGGCTACAGATGTACTACACAAGAACGAACATGATTGTCAACTTAGCTCGCCACTCATTTTCTTCCTAAACTGTATGAGCACTCCTTTATCCACTTCAGGCTAAATAGGCAATTAAAAGACATCTTCTATGTAAGATAAGCTAGTACAGCCAAGCAGCTGAGGATGCCTGGAGTTAATAATTTCTGCAACCACAATGTCCACATGTACATATAGACTTATACACTCATGGATTTGACCATTCTTCTCAGTTACGAGCAAATCTCACCAATCTTTACCAACATTGATGTGCCAATTTATTTCCTACTTTCCATTCCAGCTAAAATATAGTTAGAAGTTCCCAAAGAATGGGTTTGTGGGTTGTTTTTTTTTTTGAAAACAGAAAGGAGTGCCTGTTAAATGGATTAGAGAGAAAAAATATTTTTCTAAAAACAGGAGGAGTGTTTTGTACTTATTTTAGAAAATAATCTCCAGAGTGCAGACTCCAGCTACACTTACTGGCATTGGCAACTACCGGAAGTGTCACATTGAAAACGAGTCTTCCCAGTTTCAGCAGTGAATATAGCAGCATGCTAGGGTACTAGAGGGTGATGACATAGGTGGCTTAAGACAAAGCCAGATAATAAGCAATATGAGAAAGGCTATTGTCCTGTTTTACCCTGTTTGCTTGAGCTTTAAGGTTCTAAGCAGCCTAGGGTGAAAGTAGGTGTATATCATGGAGATAGTCCATAGCTTGTTAATTTTTGCCTTGTCAGCTAGCAGTACAATTTCTGCGGTGAAGCACTTGGAACACTAATGAAAAAAAAATCAGAATCCCCACCCATCCAAATCAATGCCCTTCACATTTATCAAATTGGCATAGCTGACACAGATTCAAGCATGCATTTGTAAAAACAATGTCAATAAGTTAATATTGCTTCAATATGAAGGGGCTATACTGAGGCAGCTATCCTAATAACTAGGAGTAGACAGTATGTTTTCAAACAGCAGGCACTGCAGTACTCGGAGAAAAAGGTGTTGAGCTGCTGAAGAGTTGACAAGTAAAGAAACAAGATATTTTCATCAATAATACATTAATATGCATGCTGTTTTAAAGGAAATATGTTGTAATTTGTTGCAAAACTGAACATGGGCAAACCCAGGAATCATATTATGAAGCAGTAGTGTTAATTATCCTTTTGTTGCAACATTTAGAAGAGGCGACTTAGGAGGAAAATCTTACAGTGGAATTTGTCTTTAACGGGACAGAGATGGCCAAAGGCATTCAATATCAGTACGACATGGGCCTCTTAAAAACTGACTTGTGTTTTTACGTGGGGAATTGCAGCAGAACTATACAGCAGAGCAGGATTTGGGCAATATTGTCCTAGGGTTTCTATTTCCCTAAGCAGGGAAGAAAAAAAAGCTGTTTTCTAGTCCCCAGACTGTGTATTTTGTCATAAAACAATCAATATAGACATTCTATGCCTTGTTCAAAAATTAATACATTGTATATTAATATTCTCAGAAAACAAAAAATACTGTGCTGTTATTATCTTGCTGAAATGTACTTTTCCCTCTTGGTTTCTAAAACTGCCAAAATGAGGATTAAGAGTATCACATATTAGAAATACTTCTCTATTTCCCTGAATATAACTATTTCATTTTGAGAACCTTCAATTTGAGATAAATACACTGATTACAATTTAAATGTCAATTATAAGGAATCTTGTAGACATAATAAAACAGACATTTACACTATGTTTGACATAAGCATTAACAGAAGAACTGAACACTATAACAAATCAAATAAGTGACCTTCCCCCAATATATAATATAGAAATCAAAAGTGCTTTCAGCCTCAAAATGCCAGAAGAAAATCAACAAGCAATTACTGCAAAGATCCCAGTAGTTGCATGACTCAGTGATTCATTCAGATTCAGGCCAAAAAGACACACAATAAAACCCATCTGGTCCAAAATATCATGTAGATCAAATTTAAATTACAGTTTTTCCTCTATAGGAAGCAGCTTTCTCTCATGCTGTGTAGATGACAGTGTGAAATGATACCAGTAGCCAAGAAAAAGAGATTAAGACATGGAAAATTTAAGATAAGGAAATGCAGCTTTTAAGTTACATAGATTTGCAAGACCATACTGTAAAATGAGACTCAGTTAAAAAAAAGGCAAGACATGAAAGGAAAATTGATAATTATTTTTGAAGGTGACAGAAAACAAAATTAAATGACTGCATCAAGGACTGGAGTGGTGAATAGAATTGAGAAATTTTGAAGCACTAGATTCAGTGGCAAAATTAGCATCCTACCTAAAATGAACTTTATGAAATTATATTTTGAAACAGATGAAGCTGAAGCTGTATCTAAACTATAACTGAATGGTAAAGGAAGTATAAGACATAATAAATATTATTTTCTGCAAGCTTTAACTCAAGGAGCAGGCACTCTATTTCTGCATCACATTCCAGAATCTTATTTGTGACTAATTTTGCTTTTGGAATTACACTCTACTTCTGTTGAAATTTGTGATTTTTAAAACAAATTTAAGCCCCACCTTCCTCTCAGTCTCCTTATATAATGAACTTCCCATATGTCTTCTTGGTTTTGGTCCAAATTGATATTTGTTCACTTATACAGTGTTTTAGATAGTCTTTATTTATATAGTTCATTATGCATATAGACCGCTTTGAATTGTCATTATTGGTGAAGTCTTGTGTATGTGTGATACGTTCATTCTTCCTTTCTTTGACATGTTTGAGGATTTGTTATTTGAAAACCAAATAGTCAACATCAACATTTAATGTATTTAGGATTTACCAGCCATTAAGTTCTAATATAAAGAAATGTGTAAGCATATTAGCCATTCTTTGTAAAAAGCAGTTACAAGTACTAGAACTAAAATATAAAGATGAAACTTAATGTAGTAAATTCTTATTCTGAAAAGCAGAATCATTGTTGTGGTTTCGTTTAGTGAGGAGGGCCTAAGGTGGCAGCTTCTGTAGGAAACTGCTAGAAGTCGCTCCCCTTTGTTCAGTGGACTCGACCAGGCCTAGGGCGGACCCGCTGGTGGCCAAGGCCAAGCCAATTGGTAGCAGAATGTCCCCTGATAGCGCCTCTGCGATAACGTATTTAAGAAGGGGAAAACAGAAAAAAAAAAGAGAAGAGAAGATGTGACGAAGCTGAGCAAGGGCAGAGGCACAGAGGGGGAGGCGCAGGCCTCGTGTGCCTTGCAGGCCTCACCCTCTGGCCTCTCGCCAGGCGGCCGACTGGGCCCAACTCAGCCCGGTCTGGCTGCAAGAGGTGGAGAGGAGATGAGATGGGATGAATAACGTGAAGAGATCCTGAGAGGCTTTTTGAGGCGTCTGCCAGCCCGTTGTGAAGAATGAACTTTTCTTGTGAGAGAAACAGCTGCAAACACCAAGGTCAGTGAAGGAGGGGGAGGAGTAATGTGGCTCCTGGCCAAGATTCCCCTGCAGCCTGTGGTGACAACCATGATGGAGCAGGTTGTCCCTCTGCAGCCCATGGAGGTCCACGGAGGAGCAGAGATCCACTTGGAGCCCATGAAGGACCCCACACCGGGGGAGGTGGATGCCTGAATGCGGCTGTGGCCCGTGGAGGGCCCGCTGGGACAGCCATTCTGGAGAGACTGACTCTGTGGAAGAGATGACTCAGGCCAGAGCAGTTTAATGAAGGACTGTGGTGTATGGGTGGGACCCCACACTGGAGCAGGGGAGGAATGTGAGGAGTTCTTCCCCCAATGATGAAGCAGCGGTGTAAAACAATGCGTGATGAACTGACCGCAACCCCCATCCCCTCTTCCCCCCTGTGCTGCTTGTGGGGGGAAGGTAGTAGAGATAATGTTGAGCTCGGGAAGAAGGAGGGGTGGAGGAGGTTTATGTTGTTTCTCTGTCTCATTATCCTGCTAGTTGTAGTACTGTATGGGTTTTGTTTAGTGAGAGTGGGCTACGGCAGCAGTTCCTGCAAGAAGCTGCTAGAAGTTTCCCCATTATCCAGTGGACTTGACTGAGTGTAGGGCGGACTCATTGCTGGCCAGGGCTGAGCCAATTGGTGGCACTATGTCCCCTGATAGCGCCTCTGTGATAACATATTTAAGAAGGGGAAAAATAAAAAAGAAAAGGATATGTGAAGAAGTTGAAGTGGAACAGAGAGCGGGAGGCACGAGCCTTGTGGGCCTTGCAGGCCTTACCCTCTGGCCTCCCACCGGGTAGCCATTTGGGTCTGACTCAGCCCAGCCCAGATGCAAGAAGTGAAGAGAGGAGATGGGAAAAGAACCTGAGAGGCATCTGCCTGAGCTGATTGTGAAGAATTTCTGGTGAGAGGAACATCTGCAGACACCAAGGTCAGTGAAGAAGGAATGGGAGCAGTCATGTTGCTCCTGGCAGAGATTCCCCTGCAGCCTGTGGTGATGGCCATGGTGGAGCAGGTTGTCCCCCTGCAGCCCATCAAGGCCCATGGAGGAGCAGAGATCCACCTGCAGCCCATGGAGGACCCCATGCTGGGGCAGGTGGATGCCTGAAGGAGACTGTGGCCTGTGGAGGGCCTATGCTGTTCTGGAGGCACTGCACCCCGTGGAACAAATGACCCACACTGGAGCAGTTTCATGAAGGACTGTAGCCCATGGAAGGGACACCACAGTGGAACAGAGGAGGAATGTGAGGAGTTTTTTTCCCTGAGGAGGAAGGAGCGGCATAAAGTGACATGTGATGAACTGACCATAATCCCCCATTCCTTATTCCCCGCTGTGCCACTCGGGGGAGGAAGGAGGTAGAGATAACTGAAAATAAAGTTAAACTCGGGAAGAGGCAGGGGTGGGGGGAAGTTACTTTGTTCTCTTCCACATTATCCTGCTGTGGTTTTAAGAAAAAACAAATAGTTTTCCCCAAGTCAAGTCTGTTTTACCCATAATGGCAATTTTAAGGATCTCTCCCTGTCCTTATCTCAAACCCCGAGCCTTTTTTCTTGAATTATCTCTCCCTATTCCCTCTGTAGGGTGGGGGGAGTGAGAGAGAGACTGCAGAGCTTAATCCCAAGCGAGGCTTAACTATGACAAGTATATACTACATCGTCTTTTTTTAAAAAATATATATATATTTATCATATATTTTTGAATTGGTAGAGCTTTATTCTCTGGTTTGGAACCTTTGAAAGACCATCTTCTCTTTCTGGAGGGTTTATTCAACCCTATGAGTCAAGGTCATCATGCAATGCCATGCATTATTTTTGTTGAGTTTTTGTTTTGTTTTGGTTTTTAATGGTCCTTTTCCTGTTTTGTGACTGTGTAGTAAAAGAGTAGAGTGAAGGTATTTCATAACTCTCTCTACTTCTCTCTGTCAGTTTGTATTCTAAATTTATATTTCATTCTTTGCCTATTGTAAGGGTGTAGATAACTGCAAGATGAGACCTAACCCCTAATCCATTGTTACATATAATTTATAGCATTTACTAGCCCTGACTATAAAAGAAATTACAAAGTATCAGCCTGACTGTAAATGACACAAAGGAAAGCCATATTCTCTCTTGTCTACAGCATAAAATAACCAGAAGTTATTATAAAGTTGTAAGATACAGCATACTAAAATAACAAGGGGCTCATTCAACATATTCAACAACTGTGAAAGTCTCTTTACATCCTGGCCCTATGGTTTTCTCCAAAATTCTTCCTAATTACATCTGTTCAGTTTAATTACTTAGTGGGAGATCTGGCACAAAGACATGGTGATTGGGGGAGAGGAAGATAGAAGATTAGGAATCTTTTGGAGTTATTTTTCTCCTTCTCCTCTGGTTTCCTGGCCTCCATACTCACCTGTAAAGGGCGACTTCTTCCCATCTGATGAACTCAGGGGCAATGGCAAAACCATGGGGCAACTATAGCTCACAGAACGTCACACAGACCTTGTCCCTTGCTTTTTTGACTGGAATGTCACTGAAGCCTAAAACTGCCAGTCTGCACATCTGTGTATTTTTGCACATTAACTAATGTACAGAGGCTGTTGGGTCCTGGATATCAGCCCAGATACAAAAACTAGCAGTTTAAGCATAGATACTCTCTTGAGTAATGTCTGCTACAAGAAATAACTTTTTTTTTTTTAATTTCCTGATCTAGATTTATCTTTCCACCAAAAGCCAGTCTTTGCTTGAGAAACACCTGCTGAAGCATCAATCTCTATTCCTCTCTCTAATGCACATTTGTTCTAGTATACAGACAATTTTTTTTTTTTAGAAAAGCTTTGAGTTACTAGTATTGCTCATTTGTACTTTAAGGTTACATGGAATGTCCATTTTCTCTTCAAGAGACAGAAATAAGAGAGCAGAAAACTGTTGCACTATGTTTACAAAAATACTATAAAATAAACACAAATATTAATCTCTGTGGAAATTTTTACAGGTATAAATGAAGCTATGACATGCTGACCATGGGTAGGAGACGTGCTATAATATTTATGTAAGTCTGTAAAAACAAAATAGATGGAGTTTTAGTCCAAATTTCTCAACCAATGAGTTACATTTTAAAATAAGTTTTCTAGAAGTTTTTACCTCAGTTCTTTTTTGCTAGTCCAGGCTTCCTCCAACAAGATCAAACTTAAGCCTACAGGTATTTTACCTTAGAGTATCTAGTGATATTGGCATATTTTCAAGTATTCCTTGAATTTCTAGGAAGCAATAAAGATAATACATGTTATTATGTTCTGTATCTGTGATAGGGACTTCATCTTAGCGGCACTTTTTTTCTTTTATCAATCATGAGCTCTGCCAAGCCACTTTAATATATTAGAAATTTAAAATTTGCAAGTTACTTCACTTGTGAAGCAGTTCAGTGAAAACACCACCTAATGAACCATTTCAAAAATTAAGGGCACTTCAGCATATGTCCTGTTACTGTTTTAAAAATTTAATTTAGCTGCATCCAAATTGTGACTGGATTTAAAACAATCCATAAAGAGCAGAGTAAGATATTTCCTCAGATTTGAATTTTGCCTGGATGAATTTGAAAAGGTAGCATCCTGTGTGTTATTCCTGTAAGTATAATCTAGTCAGGAATACTAGGAGAAAAAGCAAAGGAATGTTTATATTGTAATGGGGACTTGAGAAATAAAGAGAAACTATTACATTATTGATTAATTTGAAATTAATCCAGTCCTGCTATGGTCATTATTTCATTTAATTACTCTAAGACTGAGAAAATACCCGTATGACTACTATCTAATATAAAATCAGTGCATTCTGCAGTAGCATAGACATATACTCATCTCCAAACCACTTTCCTATGGTGTGCAGAGCTTATGCTTTTGCAATGGTAAAAATCTGTCAATGTTTGATCAGAGATTCTTGCTATTATTTAATGCTGATTTTTTTTGTTGTTGTTGTTGGTGAGGGTCCAAGTAGCAAACACCATTTCGGACAACTACAATTCTGACAATTCTTGTCTTAGTTAATGTAATTTAGGAATTTCTCTATTAAGTTCTACATAGTCTGTGATTACATATCCCTCAGGTTTGCTCTCTAAAGCAATTGCTCTGTTAAAATCCTTTCAGACCCGACAACAGCCCCTGAAAGTCACCAGCAGATTTGCAATGTTTACAGATAGTGTTGTAGGGCATACAACTTGAGCTGCTGTATTCTGGTTGTCAGCTTGCTTCTCCTTTATGTGGAAAAAGTTGAAACTAAGACTCTGTGATCTGAAGTGAAGAAACTATTCAAGATGATTGCTACAAGTAGAGACGTATCCTGCAGGCTGAAGTGCAGTGCCAGGAGACAGTAGAGTCCTTGAAAATGCAATACAACCAAGTGAAGTATATTAAGTTCCTTGGCAGCTGCCAGGCAACTTTCTGTTTGGAAGCACTAGACTATTTCTTCCAAGCAGTTCAATCCAAGATTGTCTTAATTGTGGCAGCAGGGAGCTATGGTTTGGTTCCCTGCCTTTATACAGTATATTTTGGAAGCTGGAATGACATTACATGTCCCTGAGATGCCTGAGATACCCTGAAAGGGATATCTGAAAGGGCATATCTCCAGATGTTTTTGTTGTTACTGAATATATTTGTGGGTATATACACACACTAATATAAACATATTATATATATGCATTTACAAATAAGTGACATTTATGCATACGTGTATGTATATTATATATGTATATTTCTCTATATCAGGAAATTGGAGATCATTGTTAAGGAGTGTTTGAAAAATTAATGATTCAGATCACTTTCAACAGATCAACACTTGATTGACAGTCATTATCACACTGCTAATGGTTAGCTTTTAATCACTTTCAATTGTTATGAATACATATTCAAAGCAGTCAATTATTAACACTGATAACCTGAATTTCACTTATTCACTTATAACCTATGAATATACAATACCAAGGAGCTGACACTGAGTAGCTAGTGTTGATAGTCATGTTGTCTTGGCCAAGGCAATCAGGTCTGAGAGCTCATCGGTGAGAGGACAGAAATGAAACAGCCTGTCACCCTTCCTCCTTGTCTTTCTTCTCTCATTGTTGATGCTTTATACTCCTTGTCGTCTTCTCAGAAGAAAAGGGGATGATCTCCTCTGCCCTTGATATAGCGCATCTTATTTTTGGGACCAGGCCTTACTCTTATTTTGCCAGATATCTTTCTTGCTTATTCTGCAGGATCATTCTGGTTCCATCAGACATCTCTCCTGTTTTTTCTGGAGAATTATTTTGGATTTCATCACACATATTTCTTGCCTGCTGTAAACCTTTAGCTACTACCTTGCAGATTTTACTACTTGGACATATTTTCCTACACCCTAGTTGTGCAGATATACCACAAATCTTCATTTGCTCCTTTGTGGATATGTATTGTTTATATATTTATGTTTAGCTGTGTTACAAAATTCTGTTCACATTCTTAAAATGTCATAGAATTTTTATATACTGTCACAGGTTGTCCTGCTTTAGTGTGCTTACGTCTGGTTTCAAGATAAACATGGTTACTATGCCTTATTTACTTTCAAACTCTAGTCTGAACGGAATTTGGGGAAGGAATGATTGAAAAAGTAATACAACTTTAATAATTAGCAAAAGAAAAACTATGTGGAGACAGCTTTTGACCTAAAACAAGGATTATGTCACCATACTTAGCCCAGAGTGTTTTCCACAAAAGGAATATGCTGTTTAAATACCAGAGAAAAAAATGTATTGTCTTTGCCCTGATATGACTTCACCTTCATTCAGATTCTGCACTGAGGAAACTTGCTTGTGGTTTTTAAAGTCTCACAGTTTAATAAAGGCTTAGGAGAGAAATTCCAGTAACTATTCAGCTCAGATAAGCACTGTAGAGCCCAACTTCCTATCTAAACCTGATAAAAATGTTTAAGGTATTTGGAAATCTACTCAATGGCTTACGCACTCCATGTTTCTTTTTTCTTCCTGATACTTGAGCAAGCTTCTGACACAATGCAGCCCTCCCTCGTCCTTTTCCTTGACCACTCATTGTACACAATCCCAGCAACATGAAGTCATTCCCTGCTGGTGACAGACTGTTCTCTGAACAACTTTTAATTGTAGAAAAGTTTTTGAGTCTCATTGGCTATTGCAACTTCAGCACTGGTCTTAGGTGTTTACTTTCAGATTTGTTTAATGACTGAGAATTCTTATAACTGGAATGCATTAAACTTTAGTGCTTAACTCTGCATGAAAGATACTCATTCTCAGCCATATGTAATTCCTTTGAATTTACAGTTCAGGCACTTTCTCTCAAAGTCAGCAAAAACATTAAAATTAGTCCTTCTAAAGTGTGTCACAATGCCAGTGTTTCATTTGGATACTGTTTGTGGCTATCGATTAATTCCTCGGTTAGGAAGCCCTGTTTGAATGTTTCATAATTTTTGCTTGCTCTGAGCAACCTGGTCTAGTTGAAGATGTGCTGCTACTTGCAGGGGGCTTGGACTAGATGACCTTTGAAGGTCCCTTCCACCTCAAACTATTCTATTATTCTATGAATCTATAATTTTATCTATTTAGCTATATATCATACCACTTAAAAATGTTTCCATCTGCCTCTTTATCTCATATTACAGTTTGTTGATTAATTTACTGAATAAAATTGAGTCCTTATAGGATCAACTGGACTGCTAGCTTCTGTCCAACTTACTCCTCTGTTGTCTGATGTGTTTCTTGCCTTCCTGAAGATGTGCATGGAGGAGTGACCTGTAAGAATGGGTGAAATCAGCTTGGTCCTTTAGCAAGCATCTCAGCATTCCAATATCCTTCAACAAAAGAACTCATGTGCTATCTCATGACAGAGGAATTGTCAGGGTACATGAGAGCACCATGTGTACACACACCATATTGTCCGATAACTGTGAGTTTCATTACACAAAAGCTAGGGTGTAACACTCCAACTTTGTTGTTTCATCTAGAGGAGCTCCTTTCAGGGCAGAGCCTTGACATGTTGCAAAACATGTAGTCTCTCTCTCCCATCTTGTGTCCTTCTCTCTCTCTCTCTCTCAGTTTGGGATCTCTTATGCAAAATAAAAACACTGGTTGTTTCTGGCATGTGGGGTCATCAAGAGAAGATGTGCTACCAGAACTCTATGTATATAGACACACTACGGGGAGAAAGGAGACATAAGATAACGTTCACGGAAACTAATCAATTTCAGATTTTCTGCAAACATCTTAGTGCTATTAACCACTGACCCCTAATTCTAATGTATAAAAAACCTGTCATATTTGCTGCCAGAAAAACGTGCACATGTTAAAAAAAAAAAATACCCATGAATTTAAGGCCAATTTTGTATTGCATTTCTAAATGAACAGATAACAGAACTGGAATCCGGATTGTATATTTGAAGGCTGGACTGAGTGCCAAAATTAGTCCTTTGCAGTGGTTCGTGGGCCAAATAAGTGGATAAATAATTACTGGCAGATAAACTGCCAGTAATGACTTCAAAAAACAGACTGTGCATGACAAAGACATAGCAGTGTGTGAAAGATGTACCTGTCAAATCTGTTATTATATGTGGATTTGACAACAGTCTTGCAGAAAAGAATTTTTGATTGATAATGCTACTTAGAAATACAGTAAAAAGGAATGCAATGTTCAGTGCCTCTTTATTAATCATCATGCACGTTGTCAGCCCATTTATATCTTTTGCTTTAAATGTCTTTTATTTGTAGATTTTTTAAAATTATAAGACTAGAATTAAGTTATTATAAAGACAATACCTTTACAGGACTCATATTTTTTTTATTCGTATTCACAACACTTAGTAACTTATTCCATGATTAATCCGTTTACTTTAAGTAGTGGTTATCAAGTAATTAAATACTATACAGGAAATATAATCAGGAAAAAGAAGTTACAGGTTTAAAGGGATCCTTTAAAAGAAAAAAAAATTATAAATTTTATTTTCATAGTGAAGAAAATGCAAACATAAGCATACATCTATGCAAAACCTTGTCTTTTTTTTCCCCCTGTATAATCAAAATTTAACACTTTGTTGATAGTGAATGCCCATAATTTTTTGACAGATTTCATAGACTGACTTTTGTTTCTGCTAGAGTGGCAACATTACTTTTGACAACAGTAGGGTTTGGGTCAAGTGCCCTTACCCAATTTACACCTGATGATTTTACTTCTATTATGTAAATACGACCCTGATCAAAAATGTTCTGACATCTTAAAATTAAAGGAGAGAAGATGCTAATAATGGAGATTTCTAGCTAAATATGGATATCAGTAATACTGCTAGTTGTGGAATGAGTCTATTTTTTCAGCCTTGTAAAAAGGGAATAAATGGATTACAATGTGACAGCATTAGAAGAAATTGACTTGGAATGAAAGTTAAGGTTTCTCTCAGCTTTGAGATAAATTAACCTATTTATGCAAGATTGTTTTGGTAAAGGTTTTTTGGTTTTTTTTCCCTATATTGCAATTACTCTTGAGAAATTGAGGCTGTTACTAACTTTGATTGTAGAAATCTTAAAATGTACAGATTCAAAATGTCCTTTCTCTTTATTTTTAAGAGTGTAATTTTGGTTTTAATAGTGTAATTTTTAAGTAGATCCGTGTGATCTGTATTTCGCAGTATGTTTGTGTCACTTGCATGAATGTAAGAGGAATGATTCTGGCTGCTATCTTCCTTTGTTTCACATGAAAAAAAAAAATCTTCCTTAAATAAACACTCCTGCTCACCTTTCTTACACAGATAAGGTTCCTTAGGGAAAAAAGTGAGAAAGGCTGTGAAAATCAAGCAGCTGGTGACTCGCACATTGTGTTCTTTATGTATCACAAAGTATTTAACTGGAGATGTGAACAGGTACCTAAAGCATTTACAAGACAGATGATTCCTCAAAACGTCATTAATATGGTTTTTGCAACTCTTAATTCTCTCCTGAAAAGCAATGTTCAGTCCCTATGACAAAAAACAAGCAAACTAAAAGCTAGGAAAAAAGAAGTTACTTTGCCTTTTGTGCATATCAGGAGTTATGAAACCAATCCTACTTAATAATTTAACCATCATAACCATCAGAAGTCACACGGTAATTGATGGTAAATAATTTGGTGTGCCCAAGAGAGACTGACAAGTAATAGGTTTTTCTTTGAATGACTCTGCATTTTCTTTGTGATACATCCTAAAAGCCCATTGTTTGCAGGGAATTAGATTTTTAAGGGACAAAGAATTCAAATACATTCACAAAAGGTCTCACTTGTCTCAGGAGGACTATATTGGTTTTTGATTAAGGAAAGTGTATTTTAATAGCAGATTATTTCTGAAAATATTACATACAAAATTATCATAATATGTCATGTTTAGAATGTAGATCTAAATTTACACTCTAAATGTATTATTGCAGTAGTGCTTAAGGATTTGAACCAAAATGGGAGACTTGCTGCATTGACAAATAGGTAATGGAATAGTCCATATTCAAAACATTACTGGCCTCGGTCTAAGTAGTCACCCACTTCTTAAGTGCACTTCGCTGGAATTAGGGACTGAGGCTCCTCAAATCTGGATAAACACTTCCAGTATAAAAATACAAAACTGACAAAAATAAGAAAGAAATAGAGGGAACTGACTTCCACAGAGTACAACAGAAGATGAGAAATGGGCATCTTTCCCAATGTACTATTTGATAGTTGCCTTCCTGACAGGTAAGAATTTCTCCATGGAAAGATAGTGAAATGACTGCAAGGAAGATTTGTATTGCTCACTTCTGAGTATTTCATGTAGACATTCAAATTAACCAGATAGTTAACCTTTTTTTTTTTTTTCTAGTCAGTATATTCTGTGTTTCAGGGAACCTAATTCAAAGTGAGAGATTAACCTTTTCATTGTTATCTGATTAATTTGGGTTCTAGAAATGATGAAATGACTCTTGGGACCAGCTTGGAGACAGGGACTTACTCCTCAGCCTGCTGAAATCAAGGAGTATGAGATGTACCATACTTAGACATTTTGTGCATGAATTCTGTAGCATCTTTTAAGTAAGATATGCCATATTCATCACCATAGTTGTTACTGAGAGTTAGTTAAAGATTTCTGGAGACCTTCCCACTATTCTGGCCAGGAGCTCCTCTTACATTAAATCAACAGGTTACAGTATCCAGACCTGAACTTGGAAAAATGTAAACATAATTCTTCAACAGAAAATGTGTCCACTTCCTTATAGCAAGGAGGAAAGATTGTCTTTTGTTCAGTTGTTTTTAGAAACAACTACAGATTAGAAAGATCCCTAGATAATCTGAGAGCAAAATCTCCTCTTCTGGCATTTGGATTCCTTGAACTAAGGCAGTAAGAGGAGTATAAAACACGATCACATTTAGACATTTTGGAAGTTTTCAAGCACAGCAGCAAAAATACGTTTCCAGCTAAAATGAACCAGTTGGTCAGGTGGAAAAAGCTTTTGGGTAGAAATTGACTGAAATGTCAGAAATCTGTGAGTATATTTGCCTACTAAGTCTTCTCTCATGAGCTGATAATGATAAGAGAAAGAAAGAAAAAACAGTAGGAAATGAAGTCCCAGGGATGGTGACTTTACTTTTTGGCTGATGGTATGCTGGCTGATGGTATTAGGGGAGAAAAATTTATATTTAAAACAGTATAGATTATTTTAATCTAAAAAAGAGAGAGGAAAAAAAATGAGGAATTGGTAGAGTAGCAAAAAAGACAAGCAGAAGCAGTCATCAGACTTCTTCAGAAAGTGTCATTTAGCACCTCATTGCTTTGTAGCAATGGTACAGCTTTGGGCACACACACTCCAGTTGCACTTCAAAGTGGCTGGAATTCACCAAGACCAGCTGGGAATTGCATTCTATATGCTGTCCCTTAAAGGTATAGTGTGCTGTATCCAGAACAGGTGCATAGTTCTCATTAGGACTTATAACCATATCAATTTGCCAGCCTGCTGAATCAAAAAATAAAAACAGAGTAGAATATACCTGACTGTATGACCTAGTCTACAACCTCTGCCATGAAGAGAACATATGTTCAAAATCTTCCAGACTTGTTTCTGTGAGTAAATTTGTTGCTAGTTCCTCTAAGTAAAACCAACCAAACTACCACTTAACTACAGCAATAATATTTTGTAATCATGCTTCCTAAGACATTTGACAGCTCTCGGACTTGCTGATTTATTTATCGATATTCTTTTTAATACAATTCTTACTGTTTGATAAAAAGTAATAAATATTAAGCTCTAAGAGCACATGACATCATGTAAGATCTAAACATAACAGTGCTTTACAATTACACTTCAAAACAGAATACAGAATAGTGATCACTTTTATGACACTAAAATAAATCCTCTGATAGTCATGTACACAGGCAAGTTGTCTGTAATCATAATCTGCATACTTTGTTTCAATGGATCAGAAGATATTGCTCATCTTCCTATATAAGTCAGTAGATGTTTGAAAGATCAGTATTTCCACTCATTTCCATCTAGCATAACTCAGAGAGAATGACGATGAATAGTTTCTCTCAGAAACAGTAGAGACATGAAGATATAAAGAATATATCTGCTTCTCTTCAATGTATCTGTGACACCACTGAGAGAAATATTGCCATACCATAGGATTCAATGTTAAGAGTCACTTTTTTGAAGAGTATATTTTTAAATTTAATTCACTGATTGATCTGCTGTTACTGCTAATAAAGTCCAAATAATAAGAGTCCTGGTGGGGCCTTGAAGAACGGAATGTGGAGTAGCCATGAGCTTCCAAAGAAAATCATAGAATCATAGAATCATTAGGGTTGGAAGGGACCTTTAAAGGTCATTTAGTCCAACCCCCCCATCTTCAACTGGATCAGGTTCCTCGGATGTTTAGCTCTACTCAGGAGCATGCACAATTCTCTAGGGTTTCTTTTGAGTTCTTTTTAATTTTTCTTTATTAGTCAAAACAATACTGACTTCTGCCTTTCTTAGGATGTAGCAATGCTTTCCAGACATGTCTTATATTAATTATTGAATTATTAGCTATGAAGATGATTCTGAACACAAAGTAGAAGTTCTGTTTTGTAGAGAATGAAGCTGCATGCCTTCTTAAGAGGCTGTAAGTACCGTTGCGAGAAGGTTAAATAATCCACTGACATCCAGCCAGCTTTCAAGACGAATTTAGGGAAGGAAGAACTGAGAAATGCCTACAAACACCAGTGAGAGACCTATCAACAGCAGCTGTTTCTGTGAAGAGTGGAAAATTTGAGTGGCATCTTGTATATGAAATTAAAATATGAAAGCATGCTGTTCATCTAAAAAGAAAAAAAAAAAGAAAAATCCCAGATGGTGTGTTCCAAAGATAGGGGAAACCCTCTTTGTAATCTTAATTGACATTCAGAAGTTCCAGTTCAAATCTAATTTAAAAAATGCAGGAGTAAAAAGTTGCTTCCTTTAGTATTTCTGCTATGTTTCACTGGCTATCTGTGTAGCTTGTTGGAAATGTACATAATGTCAAGATAAGAGTTTTTTCTCCATAATGCATAATGATGGCGAAGTGCCTAACCAAGGCTTTGGGAGCATGATCTTCAAAGTTAGCTGGCTAAAAGTTGTATGCTGCAGTGCTTAGGTACTTTAATGGGTGTACCTTGAGATTTAAGGCACAGAGCAATATAAAATTCTGAGATCTATTCTTGACCAAGGTTGTTATCAACTGCTTGGGTTGGGAGAGCATGTCATTTTACTTTATAGGTTTTTAGAGATATTTCTTGTATTTGTTTTGCTCAATTCTGGTTTTTATTACTGTTCAGCACAAATATGATCTTTATTAGACCATTCTGTTAAATTGTCTTTCTGAATTCCCTAGCTCTAAACAAACAACTGCTCTTCTTAAAATATTTTTCCAGTGTTTTGGATATTGCCTCTTCTCCCTGCTGTGTTGTATTGAATTGCTTTTTTGATTTACTAATAGTCTACATAATTCAAAAACTCCCTTTGGTGTTAGTGACTGGAATGAAGCAGCACACCAGCTGAGCTATATCATTGTATATATACATACATATATGTTTGAAATCCAGACTTTAAATCAATAAGGAGGCAGTAAAACTAAAGATGATGATTATATAAATTGGTATTGCACCATGACAAAAATAATAGTCTTTAAAACATTTATGACAATGCCAGTCTGTGATCTGAAGATGACTGTTTATTACTAACAGTATTTGATTACTCACTGTGAAGAAAGCACCTAAATAGATCGGACTTACTATTATGAACAAGCAGAACTTGTCTCAAAGTCAGAAGTCTAGTCTGTAATTATCCCTAATTTATGTCTGCAAATAATTCTGATATCAGTGTCCTAGAAAGTGGCAGAGCTGGAGAACATGACTTCCCCTTTCTCCTCCCTGTTTCAAGTGAAAAACAAAATGTTGGTTAGCCAAACAGATCTGACTCATTTACTGTACAGATTAATGCCATGGAAATCTTGCAGTAGGTCTGCATCTGGGGCCCTTTTTTCAGTTATGTGCCTATGTCACGTTCCGGTTTCAGACGAGAGGAAGGCCCCCTTGCGTTCCAGCCGACCTCAGACGAGTCTGGGAGGCTGGGGGCGGCTGGGCCCACCTCTCACACACCGGAGCGTGGTTTTGTTTGTATTCTTGGAAAACAGAATTAAGACTCAAAACGGAGTCAAGTGCCAGGTAACTTTATTAACCTGACAAAAAGTTTGCAAATGGAAGAGAAAGGAGAGAAAGAAAGGAAAGAGGGAAAAAGAATTCCGGTTATAATAGCTACCACCACGGAGTTGCAGCCTCCTGACAGTCCAGTTCGCTCGATGAGGGAAGGATTCGTCCTGCATTGGTCCTTTTGATGTCGGTTCCGTGGATGTGTATTTCATTGAAAAAGAGGGAGCCGTTGAGTGAGGTGCAGTCCTGTAGTGAAGAAAAGAAGTGAGTGTCCCGTTAAGAAAATGTTCTCCTTTTATGTTGGTTGTTTTCTTTGTATTTCAAGAGCTGGTTTTTCCTAGCTGCACCCCCCACCTGGCGGTGATATGCATACCCATTATCGGGTGATCCATTACTGGGTGATATGCATGCCCATTACCGGGTGACACGCACCTCTGGGCGATGCATGCCAGGGGCTAGGGCTAGATGTCTGGGAACCAGTTCTGCATTCAGGTTCTGCGAGATAATGGTAAGCCATTGTTTGGGTGGTGGTTTGATGTTTCGACAATGTTGAGACAAATTTTCAACACAGTCTCTCACAGCATAGGCACAGCATCTTCCTTCATGGAATGCCTCCTCAGGGCAAAGAAACAGTCTACTCTGATGGACAGGAAACCCAATAGGCCTGGCAAAAATCTGTCTTAACTCATCCTGAACCTCCTGACTGTGCTCAAACACAAAAAGTGTAGAAAAGCGTAAAGGCAAGAGAAGCTATCCAGAAAGAATACAAACATATTGTCTGGGCATGCAGTTATGGGACTGTGAGAACGACAGCTCAGATGGACATGATATTGGTGAATGAAGTGCATAGAAACAAAAAAACCAAAGCTTTATTTGGGCATGCTGGTAGCAAATGCATAGGTTTATTGAAGAATGAGGACAAGGAAAATTTTAAGGTGCCTTTTTTTTCCCGTTCTCTTTACAGTCAGAGTTTGCTCTCAGGTTCCCTAGTCCCTGTGCTTAGTGTCAGAGCCTGGGGGAATGAAGCACTGCCCAAGCTATAAGGAGATTGATTAGGGACCACATAGGCAAACTGGGCATAAGGGACTAGGTGGGATGCATTGAAGGGTGCAGAGGGAGGTTGCCAATAACATTGCAAGGCCTTCCTCTGACATCTTTGAAAAGTAGTGGCATAAGTCACCATGAATTTATCTAAGACAAATCATGCATGGCCGACATGATAATCAGCTGTGACGAAACAAGTAGCTTGATAGAATAAAGGAGAGTATTGAGTGTCATTTTGCCTGACTTCAGCAAGGTGTTTGACACCATCTTCCATAGCATCCTTGTAGAAAAGTTGGGCAGGTAAGATGAATGGATTGCACGTTAGTTGGAAAACTGGCCAGACCATTTGACTCAATTGCCTATGATCAGCAGTTTGAAGTCCCTTTGGTAGCCAGTTAAGAGTAACATTTTTCAGGATCAAATACAGTGGCAACTATTGTTTATTGTTGTTGACCTGGATGATGGAATGCAGTGCTCTCTTTCCAAGTTCACAAACAATATCAAATAGGGGTGTGAGTTAGCAGTTGATGTAGTAGAGGGCAAGAATTCAAAGTGCTCCTGACAAACTGGAGAAATTTGCTGATGGAAAACTTTGTGAAGTTCAACAAAGGCAAATTGAAAGTCCTCATCTGGAATGGAATAACCCCATGCACCAGTAAAGGCTGAGGGGCAACTGGATAAATGGCAGTTTTGGAGAAAAGGACGTGAGTGACTTGGTGTATGGCAAGGTGAATATGCATCAGCAGTGTACACTTTATAACTGCGTTACCAAGAAAATGGATGAAAGGTCAAGGGAAATTACTAATCCCCTCTACCTGGTACTTAAAATGTTGCATGCTGATTACTGTGTCCAGTTCAGGACTCCTGAGTGCAGGAGAGAGAACAAACAGGAGCATTACCAGTGGAGGACCATAGAGATGCCTGGGGGATGGAGCATATGGTATTCAGAGGAACTCTGGGAGAGCTAGGCTTGATCAGACCGAGGAAGAGATGACTGAGAGAGACCTTGCTACAACTAGCTGCCTACTGGATTGTGGGTTGTTACAGAAAAGATGAAGCCAGACACCTCCTAGAGTTTCACAGAGGTTCACAAGAGCTGAGACACACAAGCTAAACATGGGAAATTCTAGGTAGGTACGAGGAAATATTTTTTCACTGTGAGACACAGGATAAAAGATGCTGTGAGATCTCTGTCACTGAATATTCAGAATTCAGCTGGACAAGATGACCTAGAGCAACCTGCTCTGACTTTGTAGTTGACCCTGCTTTGAGCAGAAGGTAGGAGCAGATGACCTTCACTGGTCCCCTCCAACATAAATTGCTCAATGATTTTATGACATCATTCTTTATGCTCACTCATACTGAATGATTCTCCTGAAGATGCTTTCTCCTTTAACAAAAATCTGCTGAATGTAACAGAGGAGACATAGCTGAACTGGATATATGGCTTGAAGGGTTTCAGGCACAGGATTTTCACTGTCTAGGCAAGCGTCCTGGTTTCTGGCTGATCTGAAGCAACCTTTCATCTATCATTTCAAAAGTCAATAAGTTTTCAGGAAAGAATTAAATTTTTATTGGCCTATAGATGCGATCAGAATCACTTGTAAGGAGACATGAGATCCACTTCTTTGTCAAGAGCTGCTTTAATATCTTAAATTAGCAGTCATTTAATAAAAAGCATTATTAAGCAAAAGCTTTTCTGAGACAAGAAGTGGGGGAAAAAAAGAGGCTAAAGTAGTAGCCCTAATTAGTACATAAATGTACTTTTCTTTGTTGTCCTTTTAGACATCTCTTTCTTCACTGTTTTCTTTTGCTAGTTCTCTGTCTCTGCTTGTTCATCATTTTGGTTTCTCTCTATTTGATTCCAGAGATCCCAACCTACCCAGACCTTTCAGTCATGGGAATAACTTAACACCAAGCTCTGGATCTGCTGCAGCAGCCAGAGTCCTCAAAAATCCAAACTAATCCAGAAGTCTACATAATTCTCAGCCTTGTAACATCTTAGAGGTCATTTATGAATATAACTGTTGAGCTTTAATTCAGTCTTCAATGAATCAACAAATTATATAATTTATTACATTTGAAGTTACTTAGGGATTTTTTTCCCCCAAAATGGTTCACCATACAGGCCCGATGATTAGTTTACAAAAATTACAAAAGTCAGTGAAATTAATATTCTTTTTTTTGTGTGTGTGTGTGTGCAATTTTGAACGATTTTTTGATGCAATTTTGTCCATTCTACATAATCATAGATGAGAATGCAAAATGTGAATAGAAAGATTAATTCATCTTTTTAATTATGAAAATAGAGAAATCTGCCCCTCATACAAGTTAGAAGCTGCTATATCAACCTATATTTTAATCAACTGTGTTAATAAAGATAAATTATTGAAATAAAAAGACTCTTCTAGTACAGATGAGATGCACTACAATCCTGAAAACTATTTCTACATGCTTTAACCTTGAAGATTTTGCAGAGATACTTTTGCTAGGAAAGCATTTAGCAAATTTAACCTTGCTATTTGTATTGGTTTACCCCAATCGATTAGAACAACAGAACATTGGGTGTATATGATGTGAATTAGCACATTCTGGTACACTGTAAGAAAAGGACACAATTATATAGCAATTTTTTTTTTTTTTTATTAAAAGAACTGACTGCATAATGGTACAGTACATCATAACATTCTTTCATCATAACATACTTTTTTTCCTTTATGCCTGAATAAATACAAATTAGATGATAACACTTTATTTTAATGATACACTGATTAATACTGAATTACAATAAAACCTCTATGAAAGTGCATATGACATTGCCATTAATAGCAATTGAATTTGTTATTATTACTGTTATTATAATGAAGAGCAAATAAAATTACTAGTGATAGAACACTTAAATTATATTGCTGCTACTTCAGGAAAAATATAATTTTAGCTCTCAAAACTTGCCCTATTCCCACCCCAGGAATCATTGTTGCTTGAATTATTATGCTTAAATAACCAGAATTATTAAAAACAGAATGTTGTATGATCACAGTATCTTTTAATCCTTGATTTTAAGAAGTCACTTACATAATTTTAGCAACATAATTTCATTTTACCATTTGGTAAACGCAGAGGATTATGATAAAGTCTATAAAATATTTTAGTAAAATGTAACTGCTGAATGGTGAGACATTTGACCAGAAACAAAATCTGTTTCAAATATTTTTCTACAGCCATCCATTTAATTGTGGTTATTGCAAATGATAGTCAAAGTGTGAGATAAAATAAAAAAGCTTGCTCTAATCAGAATTCAAACTCAACTGAATAGTTTAGAAATATCTCCTATTAAATATCTCTTTGAGCTATGTATGTAGTGTACATTGCTAGTAACGAACTTTTCAGTGTTCCTTGGCGATACTCTGAATATCCTTCTCATGATTCATATCAGAAGTTTGCTCATTACTCTTTTAATTTCCTTTTCACTGGTAGTAGTAGGAGACTATTTCCATATTCTAATACAGATTTAATTCAAGCAGATATTCAGGATAAATTTTTATCCCATCTCAACTCCATATGCAAAGTACAAACAAATAGGTTCTCCTTCAAATGTGTTTTGTAGGGAGGAAATTTAACTATACAATGTTGTTGAAACATGGTTATACTTGTGACACAACGCATGCGCTAAATTCTTGTATACATAAACATCTGGGCTGCTGGAGTTACTCTAAGAAAATAGGAGGCAGCTTTGTACGAAAGCTTAGATTCTGAAAATGGGCTTGACAGACTTACTGCATAAACTGTAATATTTCGCAAATAAGGACTCACGTCCCAAATCTTTTAAAATTAAGCTTTACATACATCTCCTCAAGTCTTAACCAAAGTGCTATGAAAAGCTTCACAATTTGAAAGATTTTACAGAGGCTCTGTAAGGGTACTTTTTGGAGCATTTTATCCAAATGGCATTTATCCGCTTCTCTGAATGTGAAACTCAGACTAAACAAACAGGTAAACGACTGTCATTCATTTCAAATACAAAAGACTTTCAAAAACCCATTTGAAGGATTAGCCAGCAGGGAACACTCAGCAGTTTGCCCCTTCCATGAAATGGAATGTCACCCAGTAGGCACAGGTTTTGATTTTATAATACTCTCTAAAAAAACCCTGCACACATTACTTGCACTAACTGCAATCATTTCAGATTTTGTGAAGCAGTGGGGAAACGGGTTCATCTCACCACTGTACAATCTGCAGAGATTTCATTTCGAAGGAGACCTGTCAAGGTGGTGTAGTTTTCTTTCTTTAATAGCTGCACAAGACAGAGAAAAGCAATGTCTGTTCAACACTGACCCATTAGGAGAAGGCAAGTCTGATTTGAGGGGTCAGGGTTCTCCAAGGCAGTTGGAACCGAATCGATAGTATCTCTAGCTAAACTTCCTACCATTCAAGCATAGAGAGAACTGAATTTTTGACTTCAGTTTCCTGACACAACACATTTTTTTTTTTTCACTTTTAGTAAACATACAAACTATTTGTGTTTGTCATTGTGAAGCTAAATTAGAAAACTATTGTAAAGGAAACAAGATAAAGAGTTCTTAAATGAACGTTTTTAGAACAAACAACTGAAAATACATTCCTAACTCAAATAATAAGAGCATATCATATTCATTTGCAGAAGAAACAACAGCATACTCTTTATCCCTGGTCCTTCAGGAGAGGACTGTTGCATATTCATGGCATACTTCCAGATTACAATTAGCACTTGCTCAGTGACTGAACGTGAGTTTGCAAGATTATGAAGTGAACAAAATTGAAGTAAAATGTGTATAGGAAAATAATTTATAATAACTATACAATTTTAAAAGAAACTTTAAGGAATTATACACTTGCCTTGCTGCTGATCTCTATCTCTCTTTGGGCCATCCTCTTCACAGTTTTCCTATTTATAAAAGAAGAATGATAATTTTGAACATCTTTCTGCCAACTGGTGCAGTTTAACAGTGAAAGACGTTTAATAAGTCTTGGGAATTGTTATCTATTGTTGCTGATAGTTGTGAAGAACATCTCAGACCACTTCCAGTCATGGATGATTTTACTATATACCTCCTTTTTGTTTATATGAAAA
>WHYT01015816.1:100123-113042 GCA_009806455.1 Tetrax tetrax
TTATACATTGAAAGAATACTTGCCAGTAATAACACAGACATCACATGCTTTGGGTTTGATTTTTTTTTTTGGTTTGTTTTGGTTTTTGTTTTGTTTTTTTTTTTTTCTAATGAAGGAAGTATTTTCTGGGCTTCCATAAAAAAAAGGTGTTGATGATAGTTGATATATTTCCTTTTACAGAAATTTGAGTTACCTGCAGAGCAAGTAATATAATTCTGCAGCTAAATAAAAAAAATCTGCATGTGGAAAATGGACATTGAAGGTAGTGGTTTATTAAACAATATTCAAATCCGAATGGTTATTATCACAATATACATCTGATGTCCATGATTGCTGTGTCAAGCAGTATTTTTCTGTTTTATCGTTCACCCATTGTAACTGCTGAATCAAAGTCACTAAGACAAAACACGGTAATACTTAAAGGTATATATTTGAAGTTAAATATAGTAACTTTCAAATTTCTCTAATGTAGACTCTCAAAAATACAGTTTAAACATACTATGTATGTATATCATTCTTCTCTGAACACTGTCCACCTGGGTTGCATCCTTCTTGAACTGTGGCAAATTTTGCTTGGCAGAGCTCATGCCAGTGCTTAATAGAATAAAACAGTGTCACATGCCTTGTTGACAATAATCTGGATCATGTATTCCAGAATGCATTTCCCTTTGTGATAATTATATGACACTGTTAATTCGTGTTCGGTTTGCGATCCATTAAGTGCCTGGGTTCTTTTCAACAATGATGATGTCTAATTATTTCTTTCTCATCTTGTATTTATGGCACTTGACTATTTCTGCTGAGTGCATAGCTTGTCATTTGTCCTTATCGAAGTGCATTTTTGCTTGTTTTCCAGTTGGCTGTGATCATCTCAGATTCTAAGTCTCTGTCATGCTTGTAAACACATGCTTGTATATACTCCCAGCCTGGTATCAGCTACAAATTTGCCTTCTAGCTCTTCATTTTTTATCAAAATTGTAAGAAATAATAATAATAAAAAAGTTTTAAAACGAGACTCATTCTAGAACTGCAATCACACAGATCTTCATTTGACAAGGCAAAAAATGATCACTCTTTAATTATTGTTTTTCAATCAGCTAGGCATTTGGCTTCAGCAAACATTCTGTCTTGACCATATTTCCTTAGCATATCACCTGAGACAATGTTAGAAGTTTTAGTAATGCCAAAGTATTCACAAATTCTCCACAACTCCTGGGGCCAGTTTCCCTGTTGTACAAGTAATTAGATTATCTTCATGAACCTAGATCATGATAAACCCATATTGGTTTGTATTGATCTCCTTGTTATCTTCTAGGTATTTACAAAGCACTTGATTTGTTCCAACATTTTTTCTGAGAATAGGAGTGAAGTTTGTGGAGAATCATTTGCTTTTTCTTCCTTCTTTCCCTCTTCTTGCCCTCCTGCTTTGATAGTGGGCACTATCTTTACAATTTATTCTTCTGGATTTCCCTACTTTCTGTAAGCTCTCAAAGACAAGTGCAAATGTTCCTGGGATTACTCCAGCCGATTCTTAGACTGTAATATAATAAATTTCATCACACCGAGCCAACTTGAAAACATTTGTCTTACCTACTCTTTAAAATATTTATCTCTATTGAAAGAAAAATCTTAACTCTTTGTCATTGCAATATATTGTTTTAACTGTCTGATGACAACAAATCTAGAAGAAAAAAAAGCCTTTAATCTGTTCTCTGTCCTTGGGGTCAACAACTTTCATCACTAAGTGGGAGATGAAGTATTTTGCCTTCTTTTTCTAAGTCTTTCTTTTATTAGTTAAGTAATTACAGACAATGGCTTTAATAGTGTCCAATTTATGATATTCACAGACACCTAAAACAAATGTTTCATCTATAGATTTGGGTCATATGGACTCCCTGCGAGACTAGGAGAAAAGGATCATTATCTCTTCATAAGAAAGGTGAGTAGAGTTGTTTTCTGTAGGTGTTCTTCCTTGGGCATTTTCAGCTAGCTCTGATTAGACTTTTTCATCTCTAATAGCTAAATTTAGGTAAGAAGTATCCCACACAGAATGTTTCGTATTTCTTTCCCCTTATACAATTCTTTGTGCTTTGAGTATACTGATTTTTGTCCCTATAGTTTTGTGGTAATACTCTGCATCATAAACATAGTATCCTAATTTTGTGTCTAACTTTCTTGGTTTTGAGGGAATTCAAGTACTCATACTTAAGATGACACAATTTCTTACCATGATCTATCTTATTATGGCCTTATCATGATGACATGGTTTCTTATCTTTTTTTTTTTTTTCCTTTTGGCATTGAAATAATCTGCACTTCTGCTACTACAATTATCTGAACTCCATTTTTGTATCTACTTACCAATTCTCTGAGCTCATTAATGACTTTTTAAAAAAAGTTGCCTCCATTTCTCTCCCTCCTCCCTCCCTCCCCCCCTCTCTCCTACCTTCCCTCCCTCTTTTTCTTTCTTCCTACATTCTATTCTTACTTCCTCCTTCCCTTTCTCCCTCTCACCCTTTCTTCCCATCTCCTTCAGTTTCTTCCTTTCTTCCTTGTATTTTTTTCTTGTTTTTTTTTCATAGTTAGACCATCCCAAGTGCCTTTCCATTGTCATATTCCCAAATATTTCCCTACTGCGGAGAATTGAAACTTGTAGCACCTTCCTCATCTAATTGCTTTGGAACAAGTCTATTCCCAGTACATTCCTGGGATGTGTTCACCTTTTTTTTTTTTCCTGGAAAATTATTTTTTCCCATTAGTTGACAAGGGACCACAGCTGTGCTATGTTTAGTATCCCACAAAAGATAAGAGTTGCTTCAAGTCAATATTAGTATGACTCCAGAACCCTTTCATAGCATTGAAGATTTTATTTCTATGGGTTTGATTTTCAATTAAAGAAAATAAACCACTGAACTAAATATTAAATATTAATATCTTCAAAATGGTGAACCTACTTGGCTCCTGCTATTGGGTCACTAGTAGACTGTTACTATTGTATTTATATTTGACTCTCCTTCATTTCCTAAATCTCTATTTTCTTCTAGTTGATATGACATCCCAATTAAAAAGAAAAAAAAAAAAGAAAAAACAAAACCGAACCAACAATATTTCCCAAGCCAGATACATTCTTTAGACAAAGAATTATCATAGAGTAGGAGCTGTGAAAGCTTTTCAAGAATTACAATGTCACAGAAGGTTAGTCAAAATGTAATTAGATATAATTGGTTCTCACATACGTTGTGACATCGCTGCCTAGAGCTAAGTGGCACTAAGTATGTGTTTCCCCAATCCTGCAATCTTTCAAAACAGAATCAAATAAATTGATTCTAAACTGATGTCGTAGTTCAGCCCCAATCGGGACCAGACTACTCAGTCTCTCTCTCACTCCCCCCACCCTCCGAGAGAATAGGGAGAGATAATATAAGAAAAAACGACTCGAGGTTCGAGATAAAGACAGGGAGAAAATCCTTAAAAAACAGACTCAACTTGGGGAAAACTATTCATTTATTACTAAAAATAGCAGGATAATGAGACAGGGAACAAGATAAACTGCCTTCAGGCTTCTGCCTGCCCCGACATAGTGTCCTCCACAGGCTGCAGGTGGATCTCTGCTCCTCCGTGGACCTCCATGGGCTGCAGGGGGACAACCTGCTCCACCATGGGCTGCACCACAGGCTGCAGGGGAATCTCTGCCAGGAGCTGCATTACTCCTCCCCCTCCTTCTTCACTGACCTTGGTATTTGCAGTTGTTTCTCTCACAAGAAAAGTTCTTCACAACGGGCTGGCAGACACCTCTCAGAATCTCTTTGCATCATCCATTTCATCTCCTCTCCACTTCTTGAAGCCTGGCCAGGCCAAGTCGGGCCCAGTTGGCAGCCTGGTGAGAGGCTAGAGGGTGAGGCCTGCAAGGCCGACAAGGCCTGCGCCTCCCCCTCTGCGCCTTTGCCGCTGCTCAGCCTCTTCACATCTATTTTTTTTTTTTTTTTTTTTGGTTTAGAGAGGAAAAACCCTTTTAAGTCCAATTTGGCTCAGACCAAAAATATGCTTTTGCTTCTTTCCAAAACACTGAGTGAATCTAAAGCTTGAAGAAGAAAGAAGCAAACAAGTTAAAAAGTGAAAAAATATGTTTTGACTTTTACCAGTTTTAGAATACAATTAAAATAAATATCTAACCTAAATATTTTTAAGTAAAATCATAATTAAAAATCTCAAACTTCTCAAATATTATTCCTTCTGTATCCAGTAGTTTTGAAGTTTTTCCGATTTTAAGTGGTGTAAGATGTCAAAATTAACACACATTTCTGCAGATTTTTGTTGATGCTGATGTTAACTTTTCACCAAACCAAACTTCATGATAAAACTTTGGGTCATCATCAGTGCTTGCAAGCAGCTCTTGTTCCCTGCCTGTTCTTCTTGCAGTGCTTGGTCCAGTAGATTGGTTTAAGGCGTGCCTTTGAAAAAGCAATTTTTTGCTCAGCAAGATCAAAACTTCTGTTAATTCTGTTTGGAGGGGCTACTGCTCCCTATGACAGTGGGTAGGGAGTGAACAGAGAATGCGAGGATGGTAAATTTCAGCAGAGGCAGGATGTGAAAAAGCTAGTTACTACAATGTTAATTTCTTCCTTGACTGACTGTCCACATTTGGATATTTCTATTTGACAGAATTAAACCTGTCTGTGTATTTATGTGTATGTGCCTTCTCAAGCAGACTATTCAGCAAGAGTTTCAGTGAAGCTTTTTTTGTATTTATTTTGGTTTGATTTTTTTTTTCTTGACAGAAACACAGTAAATAATTTAAAAATAGTTTTTTAGTTACATTATCATTAGCCATTAGAAGCCCATAGATAGTTCTTCTAGGTCGAAAAAGACTTCATAGGTAATTGCTATGTGAAGGCAGTAGTGACAAGAATGATTTTTTTCTGCTTTACATGCTCACCAAAATTTGCAGTGTCAAACTCACTTATAGTCAGGGAAGGGTTTTCTTTGGTGTTCTTTACCTTTATCGCCACAGTAGTTTCCATCCTTTTGTTTCAAAATATTTTTTGAACTAACTTTTTCAGGATATTTTAAAAAATTTCCTTAGCTGGATGTCTCTGAAACCTGAAGACAGTTTTCAATGAAAAAAGTTGTCACACTTGAGAAGTATGATTGTAATGGAGGGATGAAAGTAGGAAGAAAAAGAATGGGATCAAATGGCTTTTAGATACTGAACATTACTGTACAATTATTTAGCCAAACATAGCTATTTCGGATTAATGATGTTCTTAAAATTTCCTGTACACACTGTCAATCTCTGTTTAACACTGCTGACCTGTAAAAAAGCTATTTCACAAAATCCATTTGCTTCTGACAACTTCATTCCTCTCTGTCCTATTTTTTCTTTTTTTTTTTTTTTAGAATAGAAAAGAGAAGGAATAGATGATGGGAGGGAAAAATACCAAAACAATAGAGGGAAAAGGCAGAAATAAAAGAATGGAGATACAATGAGGAAGGAAGCAGATAGAAGAGGAAAACTGCTAGGCTTCAAGACATTTCATGCAGTCTTTATATACTTCTTCAGGTAAACACTTTAAGAGCAATAAGATATAGACAGATATTTTCTTAAGCAACTTTTAATGATGAGAATGATGTTATGAGAATGGCTTTTAAAGCTTAACTACCTTCCAGTAAGTGATCATGGTCAACAATAATATCAATACTATTTAACAAGCTAGTGTGAAAAGGCTGCCTCCACTCAATGAGGACTGTAAGAAAAAGGCAAGGATGGCAGGCAAACACAGCAATCAATCAACAGCTTAAGCAAAAGCAGACAAGCCTTTTTTGAGATAAAAATTCAAACTTTATGGTTTGTTGGTAAAGAAAGCGTTTCCATATTAAGGCACCAAAAGTGAAGAACACAGAAAATAGAGGCTGATGGCTGATTCAAATGTAAAAATAAAAAATATTTGCTCCTCAATCACCTTTTTTTTTTTTCATGTTGATTGGAAGTCCTTTTGGATCATGGTCATACAGTGGATATAGAAAAAAATGAATAGATTCTACACTGGCATTGAAGATGTACTCTTTGGCTTGCAAATAGGAAAATACATTTGATACATAAATAAAAAATGTTTTAAACATTGCTTCACTAACAATTTAATTCATGAAACGGTAGTTTGTAGGTAAATATGGAAGATACAAACATGTTATGTAAACATGTATTTTACACTAGAACAGAGAAGAGCATGTGCTTCTTTTCCCTGCATTGGTCCTTGGGCTATTGAACATTTTTAGCCTTCTACACACATTATTTTTTCTTTAATTACTGCTTACAATAGATGATATTTTGGTAAAGATACCAGTCATCCATCTTTTGCAGTCCTTGACTATGTCTTCCCGTACCACAAGGCGATGTAACCATATGGGTATACTGTCAGAATACAGCTGGTATGCAAAATTTCATCTTTTCTTTTTTTTTTTTTCATTCTTTTACTATCACCTCTAGTGATAACACTGACTTCCTTCAGTGGAAATGATTTTCAATCGAAATGGAAGAGATTTTTTACGAAATGGAGAGTCAAGCTGTGATTTAAAAAACATAAGCTAAATTTGCTGCTGGGTCAGCTTCAGATTTTGTATATGATGAAGGAATCCAGGGCTGAAATTGAAGTGATTGCAAATATGCTTTAGAAGCAGAAGTAGAAGAGAAAGGACAGAAAACAGTAAAATACATTAAAAAAAAAAAAAGAGAGAGAAAGAAAGATATGAAATCAAGTACTTGACTTTACATTTCTGCAGGCAATTCCATTGCAAAATGCTTTTTACACTTCTAATATGTGAGTTTATGATGTCAGAAAGGATTCAAATTGAAATAAAATTCCCTCCCTGATCATAAACTACCTTTCAAATTCATGTTTTCTTTATGCTAAAAACCTCCTACAAAGTTGAAACTGAAATGTCTTGCTACTAACTACTAAATATAGTCTCTTTCATACATACTTAGGCCTCACTCATAGAATCATAGAATCATAGAATGGTTAGAGTTGGAAGGGACCTTCAAAGGTCATCTAGTCCAACCCCCCTGCAAGGAGCTGGGACATCCCTGACTAGATCAAGTTGCGCAGAGCTTCATCCAACCTGGCCTTGAACGTTTCCAGGGATGGGGCATCCACCACCTCTCTGGGATCAGGTAGATCCTCTTACTTTCCACTAGATCAGGTAGATCCTCTTACTTTCCATGTTTTCTTTCTTTTGCTTGCTTAGATATTGGGCAGTAAGAAAGTATTCAGTTGACTTTATTAAAACAAGGCCAAAAAGAGGATCTAGAATACCCATTTTTTCTCCAAGCTATCAGAAGATATCCAGTGGCTTAGTTCAGTTCTTTTTTACTCCTTTTAGAAATAACTTTGTAATATTCCAACAACCTAATGTCTGTAGTGAAGAAGAAACAGATGAACACAACTCTCTGGGGTGAAACTTTGTGTTGGGTAGTGATGGAAAACCAAGGGAAGATCATGAAGCATAGACCTTCCCTTTTAAAAACAAGCCAGGGAAAGTGAATCAAGAGCTCTCCAGAATTCAATTCTCTCACCTGAGTGAACAGACAGCTGCTGCCACACCATGCTGAACTGGCAAGCACTTTCTTAATTACTCAGCCTTTCCAGAAAGCGACACTTCAGCGGTGATGGAGAGGCACAATTTCCAGAGCTCCAGTGGGAATTTCTTTCAGCTCCTCAGAAGATTTATAGGAAATGTTCTACCAACATTAGACTATATATAATAAAGATTTTCCTGTCTGAATGTATGTTGAACCATTAAAAAGTCAACTTTCTCACTTTCATCTTGCTGTTGCTGTAAATATGTCCTCTCAAAAGTGTATGGAGTACATGGAATAATGTATACTGCTAGTACTCTTGCAGATTTCTGTATGATAAACATTAATCCTACAAACAGTGGGTTGATTTCTCCAGACTACCTTGCATAGAAGATGCCTGAAGACTAAGCTGTTTGCAGGTGACAGAATGGGAAAAAAATCTCTGTTGCTTAAATAAGCAATCTGAAAGGATGTTTTTTATGCAGATGTGGGCAGTTTTGAGTGCAGACATAAGTCATCCTTTGGTACAATTAAGCAAACATCTTAATACAGATCTTTAAGGGGAAGTATAAGTATCATTTGTTTCCCTTACACTCAGCAGATATCCACAATTAAATCTCAGTTTCCAACTTTGCCCTGGGGAAGTTTGGGATTTGTTTCAAGTACTTCCAATGCTCAGCCCCTCAGTATTTAAGTATCATCTGTTACAGAGGTGGGTTTTTTTTGACCTAATGGCTGTAAAGCTTTTTATAAATACTAGCAAAAAGGTAAAACAAAGCTTTTGGAGTAAAATGAGCAAGTGATTATCGTCATTTTTTTTTTTATTGCTGTGAAAAAGTAAGTGCTGGAATAAGTGCCTGTCCTAAATATTAAAGACATACATTTCTTGTTCACAATACTGTACTTTAATATATGCCAATTTTCTACTGAGCCCATTGTTATTTTTATCTCTCTGAGTTATTGAAAAAAAGAGAGTGTCATCCTTTCTGGAAATTGATATCTTTAGATTCTTCCCCTACAAAGAATTTCTTAAATCTTAGTCTTAGGAAGACAATTGGGAAAATGTCTACATTTCCTAAAGTTCAGTGAACAACCTTTTTTTTTAAATTTTCATTTTATGGAGAAGCAAGATCTAGTCAACTTGGAAGGTAGTTTCCATAATACATATCTTTTTATTTTGCTTATTTTTAGAATTTATTTCTATTTATCACTTCAATAAGAGAAACACAAGCATATCAAGTAATTTTCTTCTAAAGAATTCATCAACTATTTTCATTCTTTTGCTTCCTTCATTACACTTTCACCAATAGTAAATTTTAATATTCAATGGGCCTAATAAATAGATAACATGAATTTCTAGCACTTCTGACTGTTTTTAGCATTTGAAATAGAAGGAAGCCAGTGTACAAAGGCTTCTGTGAGTTTTCCTTTAATAAGCCATATGAAAAATTTGGTACAACATTATATATAATGTAGTGTTAACTCTATAGTAAGAGAAATGCAGGAATACTAACTTATTCCTCAACTTGTGAAACAAAGCAAACCATGCAGAAACTGAATTACATAAATTGAATTTTGTTGCTTCTCTTTATTGGTAAGAAATTGCTTGCTAAGACTGTGAGTGAAGCCTGAAGACTGTGAATCCCACTTATATGTTCCAAAAATGAATACCACTCAACCTCTTCATTTATTTTCATTGCTTTCCTTTATTCGTTTTGTCTGTGGTCTCGATATGTTACGTTCCATTTTTATGCTACAGCAGCACCTGTAAATCAACATTTAGTTTCTATTCTGAAAATTTCCTCCATTCTATCACAAGAAAGGTAAGCTACTGTAACTGCTTGTCACCTAAATATCTTATAATAACATCAGTGTCTAGCAAATGAACAAAATATGTTAATATATTGTTTTTCCTTTAATATACTGTAGAAATTTGGAAGGCCAATTGATGGAGTCCATTGCAGGCAAAGGGGCACAGAAGAACCTGGAGTAAGCTGTGAAGACCTGGCCTAAATATACAGTTCCCAATGGACAGCTGGTGAGTAACTTATTGAAATAGAAAAAAGAAAGTTTGAAATGTCTAAATGCTTGGGAAAAGAGATATTTGATAGCTCAGTTGATGACTCATCATTCACCTCTATCAAAAATTCAAACATTCCTTAATAGCTGATGAATTCAGTGAGAGGAACAAGATGTAAGTTTCAATAAATGTAACGTGCGCTGAAACCTAACTATTGCCACAGCCTAGAAGTACTTTCTGATTAAGCCAACTAATAAAAGATTTGTTGAGACTGAAGAAATTCTACAAAATCACCTATCCTTAAAATCTTGTGTGATTGCAGAATGTTTCAGATGAAGTATTGTCAAAGTAAAGAATTTGAGGCATCGAGTGATTGCTTGTTATGTAACACATAAAATGAGCTAACTCAAAAGCAGTGGCTTAGGCTTCTTAGACTACTTTGAGTTAGGCAGAAACAGTGCACATTGTCTTTTCTGTGGATGCTGCAAATAAAATTGCCAAAGAATCACAATGGCATGATAAAATCTTTTTAGTCAATTTCAAGTTCAAGAAGCAGCAATGAGGTGGAGAGCACTTATAATGAGGCTTTTTACTACAATGAAAAGCCCTCATAATTTCCTTCATTGGTTACTCAAGGACAAATATTTAATGAAGGGAAATGGGTGTATCAGAAAAGATTTTAGCATGATAATTTTCATGCCAAAAAAGAAAACACAGAACTTCTGACACAGTTTGTATATAAAGCCTCAGAATAAATCAATAATATTAGAAAAATCTCTTAATATCTTGTTGACCTTTGAAGAAAAAAAAAATTTTTAAAAATTTTTCTTGAGAGGCCAAAATGACTTCGAAAGGAATTTAATGCAGGGCCTTTTGCCTTTGCAATTGCATAATAACATTATCACTTAACAGGTTAAATCTCCAGAAAAGCTCAGTGAAGTACTGATTTCCCAGGGCTTATTATCATAAATATAATACATAATGCAAAGACAGAGCCAAAAAACCCCACTGTGTATCACATGTTATTCACAATTACTAATAACATGGTGTTGCAACTGGAGCTGTATTTCTTGCCTAAAATGTATGAAATACTTGCTTAATTAACATCTTTCTGCAAGCTTCAGTTCACTCTGGCCTTAGCCTGCTGTAGTCAACCTGCTGTTCGTTAGAAGGCATTATATAGGCAATAAAGTGATTTCTTGTTATTCACTTTCAATTTAATAATGTAGTATTGAGAACTGGCAACAAGTAAAGTCATGAGAAAATCTCAAAAGTCCGTTCTACAGTACTCGTAAGTTCCCAGTGGAGCACTTGCACAGAAAAAAAAAGGAAATACGAGACATATTTTTGTGTTTTGTGTGCATGTTCATTGAGGGTAAAGCATGGTTGACTTGCCTGTTTGCTTCCTATGATGAAATAGCGAGACCTGTGGATGAGGGGAGAGTAGTGAATGTTCCCTGTTTTTACTTAAAAAGGCTTTTGACGTGGTCTCCCATAGCATCCTTGTTGTAGGCATACTGACACATTACGGTCTAGACAGGTGATCTACCAGATGGATGAGAAACAAGTTGGATAGTCAGTCTTAAAGGACAATGTTTGGTGATTTCTTCTCTGACTCAATGCAAGTTACAGGTGGAGTTTCCTCAGGATATGCGCTGGAAGATATCCTATTTTAACATCTTTATGAGTGACCTAGATGAGTAGAAGGAGTAGTTGGTTTATGGATGATACCATACTGGGGAGAACCCAGGGCAGGGCTGTCTTTGAGAGAGACCTGGATAGGGAACAGCCTGACAGGAATCTCTTGAAATTTCCCACTCCGGGGATGAGCTAAGCCCTGCAACAATACAGGTTGGAGTCTGAATGTGTGAGGGCCAGATGTGCTGAAAAAAACCTGTGAGCGTCTGGGCCGACACCAAGCTGAGTGTGAGCTAGTAATAGGTCCCAACAGCACAAGAAGGTCAACAGTGTCCTGAGGTGTATAAACACACAGCTGGTAAACCAAAGGAAATTATTTTTCTTTTTTTTTTTACACAGCACTAATCAGACCAAGTATTTGTACAATATATCACTATGACTTCCACTGAATAAAGTTTTATGCAATGTGTAGTTGTCCTGGAAGTTTACATGAAAACTTTTGTCGCATAAGAGAATCCTTAAAGTCTGCAGAGTATCTTCTGCCTTTAAAGTAAGCTTATGGAAGTTAATCGCATGGAGTAAGAGCAGTAATTATACAGATTAAGAATTACTGCCTTGGCTTTCTAGATTCCTTACTTCAACAAAATGTCAGTATGCCTAAACAGACAGAAACCTCTGAGTTCTACTTTGAATCATTAATATCTCGAAGGAAAGCAATTTCCAACTCCTGGCTTCAAATATTACCCTAAAGAAATTGTAGTGGCATTGACTATCTGAGACTGGATTATTTCCTTAGCTTCTTATCCATTATGTAGTGTGGTTTAAAAGAATCACCCAACATGCAAATCAAGATTTCTCATGAAACCTGCCAATACAACCAACAAGCAACTATACTGTATTTAGAAATAATAAAGCTGGAAATTTTTATACAGGTCAAGTTGCTATAGGCAAATGTGTAATAATAAAAAAAAAATCTTGTAGTACTGAGTGAAATATATATTACTGCAATGGGTGTACCAATTTCTTGCTCAAAAGTGTTTCTGTTTGCAATGAAAACATAAGAATAGATTCAAAAATCGTATGGTAGAGAAGGAGAGTTCTTATTGGTTATTTCCAGAAATGTGAAGTTCAATGATATCAAGACCTCAAGAAGTAGATGAAGATCATTTAAGTTTTGTAAAACTACAAGTTATAATTAGATATACGCTTTTGGCTGAAATAGATCGATAGCCATTTAATGCCTGATACCCTGTACAGAAAGAGGTAATATGCTTCCTTTGTGGTGAACTGGTATTATACCTTTAACTGTTTCACCTTATCTTTCTGAAATATTTTTGAGATTTCTATTTTGTCTGCTCTTTTAGGTTCTACCTTACAGAATCAAAATACTTATATAAATTCAAGAGTAGTTCATGGACAAATAGCATAATAATGGACTGTGGGGTTTGTTTTCTTTGGATTTTTTTTTTATCCATTCTGTAATAAAAAATCCTGTTATAATTTAGAATCAACTGCAATGAACAGAAAGCAAATACTTCATGGTAAGCATAAAAATCTATGTGTTATAATTTGTCAAAGCAGTAAAGGTTACATTTGCAAAGGTGTTTGAAACACTGTTTTGTATAAGTGCTTTAATAGTTACCTACAAATGACACAATAGTTTCCCATTCTTTGGAAAAAAAAAAAAAA
>WHYT01015817.1:10257-33179 GCA_009806455.1 Tetrax tetrax
TTCCTTTCCGCACCTTTCCGCACCTTTCCTTTCCGCACCTTTCCACACCTTTCCGCACCTTTCCGCACCTTCCCTTCCCGCACCTTCCTGCACCTTCCCTGCCAAGAGATTAACAACTTTTTATAAGGGCCCAGAAACAAGAATCCTGACTACACTCATCAGAAAATTGAATTTCATTCAGAGGTGTTTGAATAGTACTGATGACTGTATTATAACTATTCATATGTTTAAAATCTCACATATGCCATGCTGAGCCAGTTTACATAGAAGCAGAGTATCTTTCCTGACCATAAATAGTCTCTCTTTTTGAGGTACAAGGGAAACTGGCATGGTAAACATCTGTATATTGTGCATGTTCGTGTAAGAGAGAGAAAGAGAGAGAGAGCAAGGATAATAAATAAATCACCAGCAAATTAACTTTCCAGTTACCCTAGAATATGAATTTACTGAGTGAAAAAGCATACAGGAAAAATATGTTCAGTATTATTATTATTATTGAAAGTCTTTTGCAGTGGAAACCTGGATTTCACTAATACATCATAAATAAGAACAGACGTCTCACTGAATAGTTGCGTTTTGTGCCGCTTTTCTTTGTAGGTTCTGTTAAGGTAAATGTAACAAAAAATTCAGTAGAGGTTGATCTGGCTGATCTGAACTTTTAGCTTTCTGGAGTAAGGGGTTAAATTAATCATCGATATTTCTATCTTCAGAATCCTTTCTCTTCAAAGGAATCTTCAGAGCTTCAGTTCTAAATAAAAGGTGGGGAAAAAAAGCATTGTCATGCAAACACAAGCCCATAAACAGGAACACCTTCCTTTTATTGCTTTTGATGTGTGAACACAATGCCATTCTCTAGCTGGCAAGTATCCAGATGCTTTCTTCTTTATTGCTGTCTGGACCATCTAATAGGCATAAACTAACTGCAAACAGGACCCGCATGGATTTTAGCACATTTAGATCCTGAATAATTTAAATAACTTGATTTCAGTTATGTGAGATTAATTCAAATAAGCAAATGTTTACAGGATTGTAGATGTGAAAGGCTATCCATCTAAGATTTCAGACTATTTCTCCCCAATATTTCTGATTTATTTTGATATTATAAATCTTGATCCTTCAAGTCCTTATACGTATGCTTATCTTTTAGCACATATGTTTTCACGTGTAATATAATCTTAGAATCATATCAAAATGTGGCTGTACAGGATCAGAAGATATCATCTAACTCATTTGTCTGTCCTATGGCAGGATCAGATCTGCCTTCATCATTTTAACAGAAGACTGTTCAAATAATTCTTAGATATTTCAGTGATGGAGTCTCCACAGCCTTCCCAGCAGCTAATTTCAGTGCTTCACTTTCCTTTTCATCGGAAAGGTTTTTCTGATGTCTAGAGTGCATCTTCTTGCTGAGTTTTTAAGCTCAATCCTTATTTTACACAGTGAAAAAAATTGTCCTCTTCCTTTTTCGATTTTTATATTGAGGTCATTTCCACTGTCCTTTTCTATCTTCTGTGCACAAAACAACCATTTATTTCAACTGATTCATTTAAAAAAAAAAAGCCAAAAATTTGAAAACAACAGATGTCATAACTTAGTAACACTGAGCTGAAGGAGGTGAAGGATGAGTTTGTATATCTTCTTCGCAATACTCCTTTTCATATGAAATGTCCGTATCATAATATGAAGTTTGCCCGTTTGTTTTTTTTTTTGCAACACAGCTGACTATAAAGCCATATCCCTTTCTTAAGAACCAGAAAATCACATATTCCATTGTTCCCTACACTGTATTTATGTAACAATTCAATACACTGGTCCCTCTCGCTTCAGCATTTCCCTGCTGAATCTAAATGAAAAGGTTTTTTTAAGTTAACAAAAAAAGAAAGTTTAAAAGTTTAAGAATTTAAGTATACTCTCTAGTTCGTCAGAGCTATTATAAATTTGAGTCATGCCCTGCAATAAATGTGTGATTCTTCTTGGTATACAGTAAGGGATGTGAAATGTAAAAAAAAAAGGCTTCTACAAGCATATCAGGAGCAAAAGGAATACTAGGAAAAATTTCGACCCACTGCTGAATTGTTATGGGCAGCTAGCGACAAAGGACATGGTAAAGGCAGAGATATTTGCTACTTTCTTTCCCTTGGTCTTTACTGGTAAGATTGACCTTCAGAAATCCCAGGTCCCTGTCATCAGAAGGAAAATTTGAGAAGGGAAGACTTGCCCTCGGTAGAGGAGGATTAGATTTTTGAACATGTTAATAGATTGGACATACACAAGTCCCTGTGGGATGCGCTATCTTCAGGAAAGGCACAGAGAAGGATCCAGGGAATATCAGGCTTGTCAACCTTACCTTGGTGTTTGGGAAGATGGCGGAGCAACTAATCCTGGAAACCACTTCCAAAAAAAATGAATGACAAGAAAGTGATCAGGAGTAGTCAGATGCATTAACAAGGGGGAAACAAAATCTGACCAACCTGATAGTCTTCTCTGATGAGATGGTAGGTGAAAGGAGATGATATGTTATTTATCTTCACTTTAGAAATGTTTTCAACACTATTTCCCTTATCGTACCCTTAGACAAACAGATGAAATACAGAGTCCCTATGTGGATGCAGAAGTGACTTGAAAATGGGCTAATCTGCTGGGATCAAAGGGTTGTGATCATCATCATGAAGCCCATCTGGAAGCCAGTCATTAGCAATGTACCTGAGGGGTCCATACCAGGTCTGATACTGGTAGGAACATGTTAATGGCATGGTGCTGATGGTTGTGCTGCCGTTCAGGGGAACCTCAACAGGCTGGAGAAACAGGCACACAGGAATCTCGTGCATTTCAGAGAAATGACAGGTCTGGCACTATGTACCAGCACAGGCTGGGAAAAAAAAAAAACAAACAGCTGAAAAACAGCACTGCAGAGAAAGCCAAAATGGTTCGAGTAACACCAAGTTGACCACAGATTTGTAAGTGCCATTGCAGCAAGGCAAACAACCTCCTGGGATGCTTTAGGCAGAGCATTGCCAGCAGGTCAAGGGAGACAGTCCTTCCTTTCTGCTCAGCATTAGTGGGACATATCTGGATTTATGTGCCCAAGGACAAGAGGCAGCATACAGTGAACAAAAGTAGTAATAGCTGAACTGTACCGCTCATTGACTATTTGTTCTTTCCTGGTACTCCTCTTTTCACAAAACTCATTACACTAGTACAGAAAGAAAGCAAATGAATTATTCTTGGCAAAGCCACTCTGGTTGTTGTATAACTCTTCTGTGTCTGCCAGACATTTACAAATTGTTAAATACTGTATGATTTCTTTTTTTTCTTCTTGGAACCGAATATAGCCTGACTAGCTTATCAGTCTTATCCTTCTTCCATCAGCTTTGTTCCTGTACCCCAGTTTTTAGACAAAATTTCAAATCACTGGCAATAATTATTTAAAGATACAATTTGGGAAAGTGGACCGTTTTGTGACACTTTAAAATACCTTGATTTTCAAAGGATGTTCAGAACACAGTAAACCCAATGTTCTCTATATCAAGCGAAACACCTTCGGGAACTGCCAGGTTTTGAACCTCTTCTCATGTTGTAGAGGGATTTGAAATTATTAGTATTATTATTATTCCCACAGTAACATCTTTGTGCCCATCGAATATGTGCAAATATATGAAGGCAGAAAACCTATCCTTAAGACAGTCCAAACAGTATAAATTGAATAATTTAATATTTGAAATTAAATTTTTGAGAACAAAAAAGAAAAAGTATTTAAAATCAATGGGACACACTCTACATATTATTTCTTACTTCATATTAAAAAAAAAAAAATATTTTTTTTTTTTTCTAATGTAGATGGGCACAGGCAGTTCAACAAAACCAAATATCTTGTTCAGGAAGAAGTCAAGTCTATATGGCGAGGATTACTTTCTCGTATGTAATGTTACAAAGGCATTTGGAGATGTATGTGCGTTAACACAGTCTGAGCTCTTCATTGGCACGTTTTATTACTCTGGGGAAATCTCTTAAGATCTCCTTTCCTTTATTTCTCCATGGTGATATATTTTCTCTCTATGGTGTTGTTACATTTTTTCTAAGGTGCTATATGGATATATAAAATAATTTTCACAGAACTTACAGGCTGCAAGGCTCACACACAGTAGCAATTTTCCCCCCTGATGTACATAGCATGTTCTGTTTGTCTTCCTGTCTGTCTGCCTTTATCTTTCCCTCACATATACATACATATCCAAAAGAAAAAAAAATTCAATTCTTTCTTTCTTTCTTTTTTTTTAGCAGATTGGAATTGAAAAGAGAACAACTTGAATTCTTAGATACTCTGTTTTTTATTGAAAGGGGACTGATTTTTTCTTTTCTTTTTTTTTAATCCTTTTGTGGTTTTTTTCTCCCCTGAACTTGCACATAGACTTTCCTTCTTTCCTCATAGTGTTCAGTTCTCTACATTGACTACATCAACAGCCTGAGCACTTGAGGTACCAGGATTATTTCACCAATATCAGTCTCCAACTCTTTTGGAAACACAAAGTCTAAACTGAGCTCCCAGATAAAAGGCTTACATGCTAAATGACCTTTTCTGAGACTTTCCACAGCAAATACAGTGGCCATAGGCGAACGGGGCATTCAGTAAGCCAAGCAGAGAGACAGAATGGACCACTGGTAAAGACAGAAGCAGGTCTTTCAGAGGTTACTTTCTCATCCTTTCTTTCCTCCAACTATTACACAAAGTGGTAGTGCCTCACTATTTCAGAGGACACTATTTCTTAAACATTTTTTAAGATACTTTATGTTTTTTTTTTGTCTAGGAACACTTTCATCCCCAACCTAATATAGTCTGGACCAGCTTTACAGAGATTGACACAAGGTGAGGAAGACTTTGCCCCTAGAACATTTCTGTTATTTTACAGAAAAGCTAGCCTTCTTGAGACAATGCGTATTTTGGCTTGGGCACCATTAACAAATATGTTAACTCTATGTGACAACTGATTAATTTTGGTTTAAGGTTATGAATACAAAACAAAGCATGCTGGTATGTAACGTGAATTTTAATGATGTCACAGCACTAGTAAAAGATGAGAAAGATAATTTAATTTGCTTTCTCTGAAAGGTCAGTTCTCTTGAGATGAAATTTTCCCTGAGGGTGTCAATGCCCCTCACTCCTCTTTCTCGCTTTTTCTCATTCTTTGGAAAGTGAACATTTATATTTAAACAGAAGAGTATCTGGGCTTTTTCTTCTTGTTTTGTGTTCTTTTTCTTTTGGAAAAGTAGTGTCAGAGAAAAAAAAATTATAATCCCAGATGTTTCATTTTTCAAACTCAAGCCTATAAATATTTAAATGATGTACTTCTTGCTATTTTAGTTACTTATGTCTGTGCATGTTGCACCTGAGTAGTTAAGCATTGTAAGTAATCTGGAAGAACTGATACAATCATTTTCGAGGATAATTTTATATTTGCACCTTGGAATATGGCAATGGGGAACAAATAATAACAGGGAATGGGATAATTCTATTTTTGTATTAGACATGAAAGATTTCATTTGGGAAGATACTAACCATCTCTGTCAAGTGCTGAGCTCCTTCTGTTGCCAGTCAGATTGACTTTACAGTACACCATTTTGTAGGATACCTTTGACACTTCAAAACCCAGGGATCAAAATCACATCTTTTAATTTTTTAGCCAATCAACTTATGTACATCACAGTAAATTTATTTCTAGTTATCTTTCAGCCACTGTTTAGGGTTTGTAACACTTTTTAATTTATAAAAATGTTTTATCAACATCTTGGGAAAAACTAGCACTGGTGATTGGGTTCACCACATGTAAATAGATGTGGATCAGAAATGCCCTCACTTAATGATTTGAATTATCACTTCATCAGGATAATAACATTTATCTTGGTTGTGTTTGGAGACAGCTACATTCACACTATCCTGAGATCTTCCTTGTTTTGTCTCTTTGGAGAAGTTTAAAGATATTTAATTTATAAGAAATTAGAGTATTATAAATGTGGAAAAAAAAATAATAAAACTTGGATCATCTGAATGCAAGTTGATTCAACTGAAGTTAAATAAGAAGCTAAGTAAACTGAGAATCATAACAAAGGATCTTGATTTCTAAAGGACAGCTTCTGATGAATGAGAGGAAGCTAGCTGGACTGAAGAGATCAGGAACTTGAATGAAGGACAACTCTGGAACTTGTTCAAAGTATATGATTTGAAAACAGCTGTCTCCCTAGTATAGGGGTTAGGATGTGAGAGGAATAATGATTATAAGTGAGCTGAAAAAATAAGGATGTGAATACCCATCTCAAGGGCTCTAAGATTAATTAGAGAATGTAAAAGGTAGGGCTTGTAAAGGTGAGTGAACTGAACCTGGCTCAAGTGTGGAGCAGGTCCATTACACTGACCAAAACGATGGAAAGCCTATCATAGGAGAGGACATGAGAAAACAAGTTTTGTTTACTCAAGAAAAATGCAGACTTAGAAGGATGTAATGGTTCACTACGAAAAAAAAATGAAAGGAGAGTTCACCAAGGAAATACATCAGCTATTTAAGCTAACACCAGTGTTGGCATAAGAATAAATAGGGTAGGTTGGCCATCAACAAATTTATACTGAAACAAAAATTAAGAAGATTAAAAATTACTAGAACTGTAAGGTTTCAGAAGAGCCTTCTAGTGAGGATGGTGGGGAAAAACAGTCCTTTGCAGTGAGGAAATGAGTAGACTTATGAATATAATTATACTGTATAGTGTCTACTGGGGCAGAAGACTGTCTTTGTTTACTCAGGAGGGTGCTTCTGGTCTATGTTCCCATGTTGCTAAACTATAAAGTAATGACAACTGAATAAGCAAAAATAGTGTTTAAAACATAGCACATGGTCATGTTAGGAGCATCATTTGTATCAATTAAACATTTAATTATGGCATTTTAAATTCTGGATTTTTTACATACCTACTTGACTTGCAAGTTGCATAGCCTTGGGTTTTTTTTAGGGGGATTTTTCTTGTGCTTGGTGTTTAAAGAATAAAACATTAAAACATTTGCATAAAACAAACAAATAAAGCATACTGCCATCAACCTGGCTGCAGTTCTAATTTAAAAAAACATCATATGCATTATAGATATGCCAGTACTGTGTACTTTTTTGAAATCTTTTTTATGTATGTGTTTGTTGTTGACTTTGAGTTGTATGTGTCCAAGAATGTGGAGTCAGATCTCAAACTCCTTGAGAGCACTGCTTATCTAAGTTCTTGGTGATACTGACAGAGTAGTATCTAAAGTACTTGTTTTCAGCTTATTTCTCTCTGTAAATTTAAGATTGAGATAATCTGTTTTCCTCATGTCAGTTTATGACATCAAGTATAATTGTTACCTAATTCCTGGTTGTGCTAACAATAATGACAGCTGTTATATTTTAAAAAGGATCTGACTTCTATACATGCCTTAGTTTTTTGTTTTTTTTTTTTTTTTAATCAGTGTTTAAGTGAAGACTGATAGGGTTTAAAATGTTTTATTTAATCAGTCTGTTTAGTGAAAATAGATAGCTAAATCTGGTCTGTTTTACAGGAGGGGATTTTTTGTACAGTTGGTTCTTGTTTTCTTTTTCTTTTCTTTCACTTGGGAGAAAGACCACGCTTACACTGTAAGTCAAACTCACAATTGTCTAACTTGCCAAGATCTGCAGCTCATGTCTAAGACATTTTTTTTCTCTTATCTCTGTTAATTTTACCTTTCTAAAACTCTAGTGCCTTGAACAAGTGCAAATACACAATTGCTGCTAGTGTGTTACAGCTGTTGAGTTGGTATACAGAGCTAGCAATCACGCTCATTTTCTTTCACCTGTCCTCCCCTTTCCTTCATTCTTCCTCAGCATCATACTCACATATCCTTCTCCCTGATCGACCTTACCTCTTCTCTGTTTTAAGTTATATGGTATAGTTTGGAGAATTGCAAAAAAACCCCACACAACAGAAACAGAAATTGGCAAACAATTTTGGATACACAGGTTTTGACACTCTTCTCCTCTATGCATAAGTTGGATCTCTGAAAGTATTAAGACACCAGAAATTATTTATTTTTCATTTCTAGCAAACCTCCTTCCCAGAACTCCATTGTTTTCTTCAGTCTTTTTCAGAAATGAAGTTGTAGGATACACACACACAAATACACATAGGCGCATAGGAACACATGCATACATGCAGACACCGTTCAAACAAAACAAAAAGGTCTTTTCTGAGACGAATACTATGTAATATTTTCATCAACGACATACACGGCGGGACTTAGTGCACCCTCAGTAAGTTTACAGATAAGACCAAGCTGATGGGTGCAGTTGATTTACCTAAGTGAAGGGATACCATCCAGAGGAGCTTTGATAGGCTTAGCAATGGGTCCTTGTGAACCTCATGAAGTTTAACAAGGTCCTGAAGCTGGACTGGGGCAATCTCCCATATAATACAGACTGTGAGATGAATTAATTGAGAGCAACCCTGTGGAGAAGAACTTGTGGATAATGGTGGATGAAAAATTGGATATGAGGCAGAAATGTGCCCTTGCAGCCCAAAAAGCCAATCATATCCTGGGCTGTATCAAAAGAAGCATGGCCAGTAGATCAAGAGAGGTGATTCTCCCTCTATACTCTATTGTCATGAGGTTCCACCTGGAGTACTTAGTCCAGTTCAGGAGTCTTTCATAAAAAAAGACATGGACTTGTTCGAGTAGGTCCAGAGGAGAGCCATGAAAATGATTAGAGGGCTAGAACACCTCTCCTATAAAGAACGGCTGAAAGAGTTGGTTTTTCATCAATACGGAGAAGTCTCCAGGGAGAACTTACTGTGGCCTTCCAGTATATAAAGGGAGCTTATAAAAAAGACAGAGAGATATGTTTTTACCAAAGCCGGTAGTGACAGAACAAGGGGTAACAATTTTAACCTGAAAGGAAGTAGATTTGGATTGGACACAAGGAAGACTTTTTTATTCTGAGGGTCATGAGACATTGGAACAGGTTGCCCAGATAAGTTGTGGATGCCACACCACTGGAAGTATTCAAGGTCAAGTTGGTTGGAGCTGTAAGGAAACCAATCTAGTAAAAGAGGTCCCTGTCCATGGCAAGGAGATTGGAACTAGATGATTTTTAAGGTGCCTTCCAACCTAAAATATTCTATGATACTTTGATTCTAATAAAAGAACCACTTTGGGAATTACACAGTTAACGAGTACAAAATTTGTAAGTTTTGATTGAAATACAATCACAATATGGAAATTTCACAGAAAAACTCACAGTGATTTATCAGAAATGTACTCAACTCCTCCGAGATCTTGGAGTGAGTTTTGGGGGTCTGATTGTTTTGTTTGTTGGTTTGGGGTTTTTTTGTAATATTATTTTTTAAAGTAATCCAAGATTTTGTTAGACAAGATAGTTTCTTATATACTCCTTAAGTTTCTTCAGACAACAGTTGTGTTTAACATGTGACATACAATGTCTCCATATGAGAGATCTATTGTTAGTTTCACAGTGTCGTCAGTGTTTCGAATGCATAGATTAAATATCAGTGGCAGTCTGAGAAGTGCACAGGTAAGGGTACAGCAAATGTCTTACATTCTGCCAATGAAATCCCTCACAGAAACAGAATATCCAAGTTTTGTGAAGTTGAGAGGAAATGAGGGTAAGATAGAAATAAAATCTACCTCTGCCTGTTCCCAGTGTTCAGGAGCTGGTACCAAACACCACACTGAATCCCACAACTGATCAGCTTTTGTGTGCCATGGATGGAAGGGGGCAGCAAAAGTAAGGAAGCAATGTCTAGCAAAGCTCAGCCTTAGCCCTTTTCATGACTCAACTTTCTCCCTTTGTTCTGATGTAGGAAGTAGTAAGCAGTAGTAAGCAGGGCCCAGAGTTCCCTTTCTGTTGGAGAGTGAATTTTACCTTTTACAAATGTGAGGCAAAGAAGAGGACAGGGTGGATCAATGTAAAGGTGATGTGCTGCAAAGCATTTGACTCCCTTACCATTTTTCTGTATATAAACTGTTCCACAACCTTTTAAATAAATTACTTTATACTTCCAAAATCATTTCACAAATCCTGTCTCTCTGATGTTGCTCAAGGTAGATGGAAAACACTGAACTAGTGGATTCAGTTTACTGGGGAAAAACTCAGATGAACTGCACCATGTTTATTAATGACTTCAGAAAGCTTTAATGACAACATGCCTTCAAATCCTCTACTTTTAAAGGAATGACAGAATTGCTCCATAGTTCATGATATGATGTATTTTAGGATTTTTACGTCCATTACTCTGCCTCTTCAGTCTTCATGCCATTTACTATGTGCTTGTGTCCCTTAAATTGGCCTTGCAATACTTTTGTATGTGTCAGTCTCAAGTTCCAGGTACCCACAGACATGAGAGGTCTGAATAGCAGGAGGTAATTATCCTTAATTTACAAACCAAGGTTAACCAACATACATATAGTCTTGAAGATAACAGGTCTACAGGGGTTTGTAAGACCTTCCAAGATTGTTAAAGTCAGAATTTAAAGCACTGCTGCTGTTCTCCATTACCAAGGGGCTGGACATCAAATAGGATCTTGAATTTACATTTGTCCCTTAAAATGTTCGCAAGCCAATGAGGAAAAGTAAGCAGCCTGCATGTTCTCAGGAGCAGTTAATTTTTCTTTTTTTTTTTTTTTCCATTGAAGAAATAGAAGGAGAAGAGCTGTGCATTTTTCAGTCATAGTGTATCTTTGCTTTTCAGTGGAACAAGTGGAAAGTTATCATACTAATTTTTCACTAAAGGCATGGCAGAGCTCTAAATGGTCAACTGACACTGTGTTTATGCTAGCAGATAAATGTGCCAAAAATCCTTTTTTTCTTTTCTGGCACTGAAGACAACTGGCACAAATAGCTAGTGTCTCTACTATTTAATTTCTTAGTGTGGATAAGACCTAGAGTTATAAGCAACAAACTCTTTTTTTTTTTTTTTTTCGATCCAATCTGGCTGTTAAATTGAAACACCAACACAATAAATGACTACTTAATTTTCATCTTCTATTGGCACATTTTTTAATTTAATTTTTTTATTATTATTTTTTTTGGCAGCATGGAAACAGGAAGGGAATGTGGTTCAAATCACTATTAAACTCCTGTCTCTAACTCAAACTCCACATAGATCTCAGTGCAAACTAGTTCAGTTTTGTCACTGTTCAAATACTAACCTAAAATGCTGAAATAAGGATCACACTTGCCTTTGGCTCCTGCTATGGTCATTAACAAGGGACATGTATTTCCAGGGGACGGTTTAGACCACAGGATTCTAAAAAAACAGCTATGACAAAACTAAGCCCAAAGTTCTCTGGTATTTATTTCCTGTCTGGAAAATAGTGGAAGATGTCTATTCTTTTATCAGCATTTGCACAAACAGGGTAGAGTCTATGAAACATAGAACAGGTATTTTGATCCGACAGCTAGTTTCCAGTCCATTTAGATTAGTATTACTGCTGTGTATATAGTGAAGAAAATCTAACAGAAAATTGCTACATGTGAAAGACTAAAAGTCTCCAAATCATCAGCATCCTGATCATAACTTTATCTTTCAGTTTATGAAATTGATAAAGGCCTTCTAAAGTAGAAAAATTTGCTGCAGGTTCTTAAGTACAATCTCTCTACTTTAGATCACTTACAAATCCTTACCACATTTATAAACTTTTCATATACACTTTAGATGTAAATAAATTCTGCTAACTGCTGTAACTGATACCCATGTTTACTTTAACCACGTGTGAATAGTCCAGGACAAAAAGATCTCCATGAAGACTGTTTGGAGTCACTGAAAGAGAAACAATCTGTACTTTTTTTTTGGGTCCTTCTGATTCTTTCCGCTAATACAGCACTTGCTGACAAAATTAGTATGAAGAAAGAAATGTTGAATGTGTGGATTGCAGACAGCCTGTTCCTGACTGAGGTGAAGACGAGCTGGATCATCATTTCAACCTCCATCCTTACCACCTGCAGAGTAAAAAATGAAATCTTGTCATGCATGACAAGGATAGATTCACGCTTACCTTTGTCCATGAAAGGAAGGCAAGAAAAGTAAGATTAGGAGGGAGGGGGGAAAGAACTAAAGAAAATAAGTCTTCTAATAAATTTCAATTCCAGACGTTACACAGATCCATAAAAGAAATGCCATCTCCCAGCAAGAGACAGACTGTAATGATGAGCAGACAAACTTTTTGGCCCCCAAAATCAATGGAGGTAAATGAACCTCTTGTTGTTAGGGCTAGGGCTAAGCTTTGGAGCACAAAGAAAGAGGAAGACAAACCCTGTCAGAAGTGACGCAAAGATCAGAATTCTTCAGATGAAATGTAAACACTTACAGCATAGACATTGACATTTGAGTTAGTTACCCTTGGTTCCCATTAAATCAATGAAGGGAAAAAAAGCATTTTTATATCACACCCATCCTTAAGAACATGTTTTAAAAAAATCAAATGTACACCAAACGAGAATGATCTATCTTTTCTCTCTCTCTGCTAACCGTGGAGCTTACTGAACTAGCATTATGCATCTACTTTGTATCTATAAAAAGACAGGTGAGTAACTCCAGTGTGGAATGTCTTTGCTGTACATAGGAAGAGCAAACCTGGAGATATCTGCAAGTCAACTAGGACTTGGCTTAATCCATGCTGACCAGAAGGATGGAGCAGTTGAACACCAGATAAAACAACAAGCAAGTCCATACCACACCACCATAGAGGTCATAGGTCACATCTGATCTGTACCTAGGTGCATGTCCAGGCAATGATAATATTAGGAATAAATAAGTTTCAAGACAGGCTTATGCTTGTTCTTAACTGAACTTGAAATGAGAGATTCATCTTGATAACTCAAGTCTGTTTTCACACTTGGTGATGAAATGGTTTTAAAGTCCAGTCCTCCCCAAAGCTGCTATAGAGGTTACCTGCCTGCCCATATCCCTTTAATTGTGTTCCCAAGTATTCATGAAATAAATTAATTGTTCTGCAACACAGCTCTCTTGAAAACACAGATAGTATCTATCCTCTATTTGGACTTCAACAGTGTCATTCCATGTTTTAGACCAGTAAGAGTAATACATTAGAAAGACTGCAGCTTTTTACAATATTGTAATCTTGTTAGGATAATTGTATTTAATTGGCTCCCCAGATTCATTTATAGATGTAATGTAGCTGAAACCTTGGAGATTTCTGGACATTTTTAAGAAACCTTGAAATATAAATATTTTATGGGGGTTCTGCAATATCTTACAAATATTTCTGCACACTGAGTAGTTCTGTGAGGTGCATGTCAGGACCACATTTTAATGACTATCACTACTCCACTTTGAAGACTATGGTCTATTATTGTTTCTTATTATCAGAGTTAACTCAGGTGATGGAGATGAAAGTTTTGGTGTTGTAGGTATGAGATTCAGCACACACTGATGCTCTGCAATTGGAAATATTGCCTACAGCATTGTAGAAGGATGAGGTTTCTGTCTAGTTGCATAACAGTAAACCTGTTTCTGTCTTTTTTTTTTTAATGACATCTTCACAGATAGACTGACAGAAGTGCTTTTTGAGGTTGTTTCTGTTCTTTTTTTTTAATATAGCTCAGACTATTAATAACTCTTAATGTAATTTGTACAGTTTTGAGGGTGCCTTAATTCCATAATATTTCCACGATTTCCATTTGAATAACAAAACAAATAATAATAGCAATTATAATAGTAATTATGTAACAGAAAAAAAAAGAATGAAAATTAATTGGGGAAAGTACTATAAAACCTGAAACAGGGAAGGGCAGGGGACTAAACTTAGGATTAATGAGTTTTTGACCAAAAACTAACACGTGTGCTTTATAACACGAGTTTTTTATTTAATATCTAAATCATTTGTTGTGAAATATAAGAATGCCCTCATCCTCTTTTTTTTTATTTTTTTCCCTATGTCTTCCTTTCGATTCCTCTCCCCTACCGTGTACTTACCCATTTTGCTTCATGCCTCATTAGGGCGTTGAGTCTAAACAGCCTGCTGGATGTGACTGGCCTGTGTATGAGCATCCCTGTACCATTGTTCCGATCGCTAACGCTGCTCCCTTTCTCCCCTTTGAAGCTGCTCCAAAGGAACTTTATCCCTCTGTTCCAGCTGCCATTTCATTAAGCCCTTGCTTCACAGGATTTTCCACAACCATTGACACATCAGAGCAAGGATGTAACCATTAAAATAATGAAGGGAAGAAAGAAAAAGGAAAAAAAAAAAAAGAAGGATAGGGGAGCACATCTGAAGTGAAAATTGAAAAGGAGTACAAGGTTATTTAAAAAATAAAAGGCAGGTTATAACATTTTTTTTCCTTTCTTTCTTCCTTCTTTCTTTTGCATTCTCTTTCTTTCTTTCCTTCTTTCTTTCTTTCTTTCTTACTTTCTTTCTTTTTTTCTTTTTCTCTTTTTCTTTTTCTCTTTCTTTTTCTCTTTCTTTCTTCCTTTCTTTCTTTTCTTTCTTCCTGCCTTCTTTCTTTCTCCTTTCTTTTTTCCCCCTCTCTTTCTCTCTGTGTCCTTCCTTCTCTCATGATCTAATTGCTTTGCACACTTTTGTGTTCAGAGAAAATTCACACAAACACATAGAGACACATATGTAAACACAGACACTCACAATTGTGATTGTCTCCAGATCTCCTTACTACCCCTTTCTGCACATCAGAGAGGTCCACAAGCAGATTTTTTTTTATGTCTAAAAGGCCTGATCTTCCCAAGCTGAGGTCCAAAGTCCAGGTGAGGTTTTTTTGTCAGAAGTCAAAATTCATCATGGATGGTCAAAGCAAAACCACTTAAAACTGAGCTTCCCTCAATTTCTTCTATGTGCTCAGAGGGAAACAATAGACCTCACAATACAGTTTTGGAAAGGACTAGAACTATATATGGGAGTTTAACAGTGGTGAAATATAGTTTTAAAAGGTGCAATTTGTTTGACAACTTTGAGTGCAAATGACCTCAACTACAGCACTAGTATTCCCACTTTAAGCAAAAGAAGTTAGATAAGAGGAAGCTCATGCTGAAAAGCATCAGACTCCTTTCCAACTCCTCAAAATTTTCTTGTTTTATTAAACAAAGTCCACTTCAGCTCGAATAATTGTGTCAGGATTGCATCCAAATATCGGAATTAATTCTTTCCAACTTCAGCATGTGTCAACTCTAGAATTCCTAGCTAGACATTAGAAAATATACGCAGCTCTTAAGCGCAACTTAGTCCGTATAAAATCTGAATTTATTATGGAAGGTACTTCTTTCCATCCACTGACTAGAAAGGGAGGCAGCCCTGCCTAGCTCCCAACATCGGCAGCTAAGTTAATTGGCTAAATTTAGCTAGGAAAAATCTGGGGCAGAGCAGATCCTGCAAGGTCACCTAGCATGTTTATGACAGAGCTGGGATTCAGTTCACAAGGGTCCTAGTCTCAGACAAATGCTATTACAAGACAGTCTTTCCTCCGAGTAATTAATTCTCATTTTGAAGGTTTCAGTTGAGGTAGTGGGACATAGCCACTATTTGTCCTGTGTAATTATTCATACTACTATCCATAGAAACACTGGAAATAAGTTATTACTATGTTTATGAGCCTTTTTATTCTTAAATTGTTTGAACTTAAGCTCCTTTGGAGATTTTATTATAATATACTTGTGTGTGTACACTTACATGTGAATATACGTCTTTGTGTGTTTTTTCATATGGGTGTGTCTGAACCATTTCTGTTCAACTTGCAGTACTGCATTTATAGTTTATTTTGGTTTTATAAGACTTACTATGTTTCAGTGATGGTGAAAACTTTTTTTTTTCGTTTTGTCTTTTTTTCTGTATTGCTCTCTCCTTTTTTTTTTTTTTTTTTTTTTTTTTTTTTTTTTTTTTTTTACAGCAGGCACATCTGCCCTATGGATGAATTTATTTCCTCAATCTCATGGTGCAATATTGCATTTCAGTTGTCACTTTTGATTTATCGTTACTTTAAACATTAAATCTTCCTTTGCATTTTTATTGGTTTCATTAAAAACATTCTGCTCGTCTTTTCATTTATAACCTATATCAACGGGAAAAAAAAGAAGAACAAAAAACCATCCCAGCTTCTGCCTTTCTGCTTTCCCCTCCTCTGTCATATTCAGAATATTCTCTTTCAATTTCACCCATTTTTCCAGGTGATAAAGTCAAAGCAATCCACTAGTCACATGTGAATAAAATAAATAAATTTGAAACTTAGATCTTTTGTTACAAACAGACTTTGTGAAAACATTTATTAAATTTAATAACTTTTGTGTTTAATGAGGCACAGACCATATGTCAGAAGTATGGTGTCCAAAAGGCAGAAGCACTAAATAGTTTATCTGGCAAATGTGTTACACAAGGTTTGACCCTTAAATTGAGCGCTGGGAGAGATAAATAGGGTAATCAAAAGCACTCCCTTACAGTCACATGAACTTGGAGCCATCTGGTCAAGGCAAAAATAAATCAGTAATGCAACTGGAAATTATCTGTAAGGACCTTTGGGGATTGGTTGAAGCATTACTACACTCTATTTCATGTCAGAGAATAGGAATAAAAGAAAAAGAAAACAAACAAACAAACAAAAACCTAAAAATCAAAACCAAGAAAACTCTGTAAAGATGATGAAAGTGACCCTAATTAACAGAAAAGCCAAGAAACCAACAAGGTTCTGTTTCTTTTTTCTTTTTCTTTTTTTTTCTTTAAGCCTGAAGGAAATGTTTTGATCCAAGAAAAAGATCCACAATTTCAACACCACCAAAAAAAAAATTATTTATATATTTTATGTTTTGTTGCTAGTTGACAAAGATAAGTTCAACAGAGAAAACATTTCTTAGCTTAAGAGATATCAACAGCTAAAAAGTTAGTTATCTTTTTATTGTATTTTTTTCACAAAAAAATGTTGAATTTGTGAAAAAATATCTTTACATCCAGCTGAAGTTGATTATTTAAACAAGCGAATAAACAAACAAGTATCTGGTACAGGCCTTCACCTTTTCTGTGCTCAAATTCATGCTGAATTTAATTCCGTACATCCTGCTTTTAACAGTGAGGCTTTAAAAAAGGTAAAATACTATCTTTTTTTTTTCTTATCTATATTTTGTTTTCTGTTTCCACATTTGTGCTTAGAAATACACCCTGCCCCATATAAGGAGCAGCAAACACGAACATCCTTATTCAGATTAGCATGGGCATGTAGACAACCAGGAAATCTCCCTGTTCTTTTGAATGAAAAACTGAAGAAGGCAATAGAGGCCTCTACTCTGTGGGAATATTTTCAGAAATGAAGTGAAAGGTTTTGTGATTGAAGTCATACCTGTGTTAACGTACAAACAGAAGTATTTTAATCAGGTGACTGATTTTTTCTTTCCATCACTATGAATGTTTGGAGGTATAAGCACTTACAGATGTCAGATTCTGAACTCCCAGTATTTTGCATAGTTTAACTTTTCAGCAGGGTTGTGTTGTGGGAGAGGACATGTCCCTTATTGCTAATAGACTAAAACAACCCTTCAGTCTGAAGATAAGTTATTTATAAAAAGGTATAAATGTTTTATCTTCAATCCAGCTAGCTCAGGCATGTATAGCAACACAGAGCCAGCAGCTTACAGCTCACATGAGTCTCTCAAGAACATGCCGTCCATCCCAGATGGGTTTTGTGATTCACATCAGTCTCCTCACTGTCTCAGCTACAATACTGAGCAAGTATGCTTAAAGCTATCATGTCTGTACTGGCTGTAGAGACTAAAGTGCAGACATCTTCTGAAAGTCAGAGTATGTCCCAGTTTCCATTTTTAACTCTTTCTGAGACCTCCATGGTGGCCTATTGTTAGTAATCCAACTACCTCTGTTATTTACTGCACCATTTGTCTATGTATGCTGCAGTTTCCTTGGATGGGGTGTGTCTCAGACTAGCACAATCAGGCCTTTTTCTCCTTTGGGTCTTTCTTAGATGTTAAAATTGAGGGAATAAAACTATGAAAAAGAAAATAAATATAAAGAATCATATATCCTTCCTTCATGTATAATGAACACTGTCTTCTATTGGGGATTTTCTTTCCATTATTCTGCAATATTTTGTTCTTCTGAATAAGCCTATTATGTGAAGATTGAAACATTAGGATTAATTACACCAAATGCTGGTGTAAACCCTAATGAAAAACATACATCTCTTGCAAAGTCTGAATTCCCTGGAGAAATCTTGAAAATATGGACTTTGACAGTTTTTGCTGTGTGACTGATCGTGTCAGTAGTATAAAACACTTTAATAAGTATTATTTTCTATGTGTCTAAATATGCACATGTGTGTGTGTATGCATGCATATATGCCTTCCCAGATAAGACAGAAAGATTTGCTGAGGCTAAATTAGAGCTCATGTTTCCAAAGAGCTTGGTTCTTTCATCATGATTCTTTTGTCTCGATTATCTCTGGATTCTCTCCCTCCCTCCTCCCATCCCCTTTCTCCTTTTGCAATAAAGCTGTGTTTGATCTCTGTGTAAATAAACCAAGCATCAAGAAGTAACTAATGGATCCATCATGGGAGCTTGAAAATAAAGTTGAAAAAATTGCTTACACAGTTCATTCACCCAGAGGGTCCACGCATTTTGTTGCTGAAGGTTATGGAAATTTAGCTGGTGATAGACAAAATTTCATAGATTATAGCAGGAGATTTTCAAAGACACAAAGGGGAGAGAGGTGCTCTGTTCTCCTTGACTGTCAGTGGGGGTTGAGTGCCTCATTTCCATTTGTGACTTTGAAACTCAGTCCATAGATTTAAGGCCTGAAGCAACCATTACATCGGCTTGCTTGATCTGCTGCACGAAACAGGCCAGAGGATTTTACCCCATAATGCCTGCATAGAGGACACAAATTGAGGTGGATCAAGACAACCTAGAGTGCTGCTGACATTTCCTACACAATCTTGTTAATTAGAAAACAACCATGGTAAATATATCTTCCTTCTCCATCCCACCCCCTGGTCCAAATAGTCTTTGCACAAATAGCTGCAGTCCCTTTCATTGACCAGGTCACAATATCCGATAGCTAAATATCCCAATATCTCTTCATCTCACCTCACTTTGAGACAGCTATTTAGATGTAAAAGAATTGCTTGATTAATTCAGATTTTCTTTTTCCTTACTTCCACTAATATCACATTCTGAATAGGTAAAGTACTAAAAGCCACTAAAAAAAACATAACTCTGAATGTATGCAACAAAGAATTGTAAAATAATATACTTTCTAGCTTGGTATTCAGAGGTCCAGGGAGCAACAGAGAGGATAAAAGACGTGCTTTGAAAAGGTCAGTTCACTTTGGATGAACAGTATGCAAAATAGCTCTCTGCCTACAATTCCATATCTCTGTTATCATCATGGCATAGAAATGTCTATATACTTAGAATGTTTTTTTTTCTGAATGATGAAATGATTTATGTATCCACCTCTCTATCCATCTAGTATGACACTGATTGGTGTCACTATGTATTCACACTACTCTCTGTTTTTTGGTTTTTTTTTCATTATAAAATGTATTTCTGTGTTCCAGAATCTCTATGTTTTATTTTGGTATATCCAAATGCATTTTTCTCCTGCCTCATTAGAGAATAATTTCTGGAAAGGTACCATTCTTAAGACAAAGAGTAATACTCTGGAGTCTAAAATGAGGAAGAGGAAAACAAGCTGATTTATGTTAAGGGATACAGGACCTGAAAATATATCCCACGGTGAAATAAATATTACAATACACAATAATATCCTTGCTTTGCCTTGATGTGCATTACCATAATATTATGAATCTCTATGTATAGTTCTGTAGTCCTTGAAGAACCTGCCAGCGACAGGCTCCTATAGGCCTTGACAGACTCAAAATGGGGCAATCTCTGCCCTACGGATGGGCAGGAAAGAAAATAGATTACCATTAGAAGTTTAAGGTCACTCTGAAAAAGAACCCCAATATATAGACCTAGGAAGGTAGTACAGGTTTTCTAAACTCCAGTCAAATTGATCAGATTAGTTACAATATTTTACTCATGAAGCTGTTCTTCAGACCATCAAACATATGCAAAAGATGCATGAAAGAAGATTTCAAAGATAGAAATATGGCCAAACATCAGCCTATCTGTTGATATAGTTGTCTTGTATAATAACAGCTAATGAATATTGCAAGTGAATGTGTGGGGCTGGGGGATGGTAAAGGAAAGGGAAGAGAGGGAGCTACGTTATGAAAAGGAAGGACTTTCATGGGAGCAATATGTCTTACAATCTAATTGCTCTGTGTTTTATAGAACTTGATCATTAGGGTATCCTGCTTATAGTACCACAGAGATGTAATGGTGAAATAAAGCACAAGGCTATTAAACAGAAAGTTTAAATATAGCTACAGGGACAGATACTTCATGACAACTTGACAGATGTCTTGGAGTGATCACTGGTTCCTTCATCACTAATTACAAAATCATTTGTCTTAAGGAAAGGACAAAAGAGAAGTAATTATGAAAAACATGATTCTTAGGGGATAAAAAAGATAACATCAGTTTAAAACATTGAAGCGATCATAACCATTTAGAATCATTATTAGTTTGCTTGAGCCAATGACAGCTTGGTTTTCGAAGCCACTGGGAACAGAGCTTCCCATGCCAAAGAGAAGAAAACATTCAATTTCTTGTTATGCTAAACTTATCCTCAGACTCTAGAGATTTCTTTGATGAACAGTTCATTAAAATTTCCGACCGCAGATGAATTTGAGCTAAAATACACAAATGTTTTAATTATACATTCCTTTTTAATTACACTAATGACTTGTAATGTGTTTATGTTGGTTTAGAGTTTAATTTCTTCTCTTAGATTAGGTGGTTGACTTAAGGATTGTGTTTTTCAGTAAAATACCATGATTCATCAATGTTTGATCATGAGTTAATCCAAAAATATTAAAACGTTGCAATCCTTGGAGGAATAGTAATGCGCACACATACACAAGTACAATTGCATTTTCCTTTCTTGGGCTTAGGGGCAGCTAAACCTCTGCAACACTGCACAGCAAGGCACCAGGGTCAGGAGACAGAAGCAGCACTCAGAGATCTGCTGCTGTGAATACTGGAGTTGGGAAAGGCACAAGGATGCAGTACCTGTGTGAGTCAAGGTTGTTTGAACGATTGACGCTCAGAAAGGAACACAACAGAGGGGAAAGATTTGCTTTTCACACTATTTTAGGCAATTGCTATTTCTTAATCAAAGCTAGTCTCTGCATTGTCTATAGGTGCTTGATAAGAGGTTTATGATATGTGAAGTTAGGAATCTAATCTAAACTTTTTGTGTGGACTTCCTCCAGTCACTGGAAACACATTGTACCTCCAGACATTTTACCTCATGTCTATAGAAGATGACTAAATGACTAGAGACCACGCCCCACATGTGGATGACTAAAGTTAGGTAATGCAATTCCAACTTCAGTTGACTTGATGAATGAAATTGAGCCAGAATCTGACCTACTTGAAAGCACTAGAGACAAAGAATGTCAGAATCAGGTCTCTTGGGTTACAGTTCTAATATATAATATATGTATTCAGAGTGGAAAATAGCATGACTGGATCCTTACAAACCAGAGTTCCCTGTCAGCATGGGCAAGGACAGGTCCAGACAGTGTGGTGCTGGAGTGTAGTGTTCTGCACTTTTAAAGACCGCCACCTTCCCATACCTGATACCTGTTTCTCATTCCACTCTTCTTCATTACTTTTTCATTACACACTTTTACCATGTTCTGCCTACCTCTAGTCCTTGTCTGTGTATGGCATATCTGTTTGTGAAACTTCATGAGGTCTGGCAATTCAAGGAAATGTCTCATGAGTTTTGGGAAGGAAATAAAAAGGTGCTACTTTCTAAGAAAGAGTTAGGCCAGGAAAGGTAGGGATATTGCTGCCTGCTATTATGGCCAAGTGACTGAATCAGCCAGGATGCTGAGATAGGATGAGGAGAAAACTTATGGATCATGGGCAAGTCCACTGGATTATATGGATGGCCTCTTGACAAATGCAAAATAGGTATATTCTCTATGATTGTATCTGTCTGGGCTTATTGGAAAACTGGACCATGTTTAACTTCACCAATACATGTATCACTTCACCAATACATCATTTTGATTCACGGATGCACGCTTTCGCTTCACCCATACATTGTATCCACTTCTGATATTTCAGAGAAGCACTATGGCCAGAGGTCTCTTAGTTCTCTGGTGTTCGTACTGGCTAAGTATCCACACAAAAAAATAGTTTGCGAAATTTAGGTAGTAGATGGCCCTGCTGGCCCAGCAAGCTTTCACCATCTCAGATAGTACAACCTCCTCAAACAGCGTTCACCACTGTTGGGGACTTCTTTTAAACAATTCTGTCTCCTAATCCTGTTTTGAATCCGCATTTATTCTTCTTCCTTGGCTTCAAGGCCAATAAATAAACAAGTAAGCATGACAACAGTCACACTGCCCAGGGTCTGCAAGTATATTGTCCATTATGGAAATTGCTATTCTCTCATCATTTTCTTACACTTTGCTTGCCTGTTTGCTGTCTGTAATATCTTACAAACTCTTTGAGACAGACAATTTCTTTTTTTTTTGTGAATATGCAGTCCAGGGTGATGGGAATCTTAGCCATGGATATTGATCATTATCACTTTATTTAAATAATACAGGCATGAGCTGGTCAAATCTGAGATGGGCTGATCTCTAACTCCTTTGATGAGGAACCTTCAAAAGCAAGCAGTGGTTCTGAGCAGCAGCAAAAGCTGCTGTCACCCAGATTTCATGTCCATCACACGTTTTAAGCAGAAGGGAATGTAAAAGTGGCTCAGAAGATACTGTGGGGAGAAATAAAACAAAAAAAAAAAAAAAAA
>WHYT01015817.1:58516-75056 GCA_009806455.1 Tetrax tetrax
TTTTTTTTTTTTTTTTTTTTTTTTTTTTACTTTCCCACTCCCACTGACATTTATTTTGAATAGCATCCTTACATCTTGTTTAATTTTTTTTTTCTATCATTAAAGAAAAAAAAAATCACTCTCTTTCCACCCTCCCCTTCTGCTTGAAGATGAAAGCTATGGGCTTCACTAGCTCTATAAGGGAAATAATAATAATAATACTAGCATCTTCCATTTAAAAAGTGCCTTTCATCCCAAAGCAGATTACATGTCGGGCCAATTTGTGCTTCAGTTACGTGGCTATGCATCCAGAATAATTCTGTCAAAATCAATAGTGTCTCTCTGGACTTATACTAGAATTAATTTCTACAGGATTTAGGTATGTAGAGGTCACTACATCACCCTTCTCTGCTCCAGCAAATGTTCAGCATTCACCAGTAGCATATCAGTCCCCAGACAACTCATCCCTGTCCACAGATGTTCTGTAGCACGGCTTGAGCAGCAGTACAAGTTTATAGTTGTGTTAACCTTCAGATTCAGTATTTCATCCAATGGTGTCAGAGGATCCTGGAGAACCTGGACAAATTTTCTTTGATTTGAGGGAATGTGTAGCATAGTAATATGTGTGTGTGTTTTAGAAATCATGCTGCATTCCAGTCTGAATCAGAGGTTCGATCACTGCAGCCTTGCCTGAAGAGCGAGGCTGCTGAAGGCCTGGGCACTCACCTTTACAGAGTAGTGCAAGTAGCAAGGAATAACATAGACAATAGGTGCAAATAGAGCTGTTGAATAGTCTGGGCAAGATGCCAAGGCTAGGATACAAAACCACTTCCCACTGCTCTGCTTCCATCTTAATGTTACCCTTGTCAAATGGAAGTTCTAGGGGCACAGTTCTTTCCTCCCATGGTTTTATAATGCCTGGCATGGAAACCAAGCTTCTAAATGCTACTACCAGAAGCTAAAAGTTACGTCAAGGTGTTACTGCAATGTCTATACATATCAGAAGGTGAAGGAACAACTGTACTGAAGTGCATACATTGACTATAAACTGATTGCTTGTCAGGATGAAGGTAGGGCATGTGTCATCCCCTTAAGTGCCTTCATTTCCATTGAATAAAACGCCAGTACAGGGCAGGGATAGATTGACTATGTCATATGTCCCTTAGTGTGGACACTAGGGAACAGAATGGCATAGGGCACAGAAGAATGCCCTTGCTCAGGAATCTGAGCACAACTAGTGCCACTACCCAAAGTCTTTCAAATTAGATTAGCTCAGTCATGCTTTCCCTAAAAGGCCAATTACTTATGTTTTCAGGTGTAACCTCTTCTTGTGATGTTTGGCCCAGACCTTTGCAGTTACCCCTTGAAGTGAACCCCTGCGTTTGTGGGCTCTCCCATAAATCTCACCTGAATTTCATTTATTAATTTCTCCAGGCAAGCTTCCCTGGAGGTCAGTCCAGAAGTAAATTTCCTCGTGGTATTTCTGGTACTGTCTACTGCAGACCATGGCTGAAAATACCATGAGAACAATCTATTTTAGAGCATTTTCACATGAAAAAGAAATTTTAAAATGAACGAAGTTTTTTGTAAATTGGAGAAAAGGATGTTTGGATCATGTTCAGTTTGAAGTTTGAAGGGTGATGGTAAGAAGGATTTATTCTATGCAGAGAAATTGGTTTGATCACCCTCTAAACTGTACAAAATCCACAATATCGTGTAGCTGGTTCTTTTATTAATAGATTGTACATTTACAAAGAGAAGGATTAAAACCATCTTCCTTAATTACATCCTATAATTCATGGCAGGATAACCTTGTAAAAGATCAAACAGTAATGGGGGCAGAAAGGGCTTAGTGTATAGCACAGAAGAATAGCAAGGATTTGCCCTTTCCAATATACAGTCTGCAAAGAGTCGTGCAGGACATGACCATTCAGAAACTCAGAGACGAGATGAGAGAGGGGGCATTACTGTTGCAGGGCCTGAAGCTGTAAATGTTTATTCATGTAGCAATCAATTCTAGCTAGCTACCTCTAATGCAGGCACACATACATATATGACCTCTCTGTATCAGAACAGATCTCAATAATTTATATACTTCTCTCGTAACATCTTTATGAAGTAGGGTATTTTTTCTTCTACTCTTCCAAGTAAGGAGCTGAAGTGCAAGGAGACTAGGGTTGAAATGTTTTCCAATATAAGAAAAGGATTTATGACCTCAAGATAAAGGAAGGAATAAAAATTCTCTAGCATTGGCTTATTTGTAGCATCTGGGGGATTGTAATTTGGGTGTTTTATAAACAGTGTAGCATAAAATAGAGTTAAGTTCCCTCTGAATTGTCTTTTTGCTGCCTCCACGTTTGTCTTCTTAACTGTAGTGAGAGTGGACCAACTCCTCCACCCCATAATTGGCTTTACAATGTGATGTTTAAAGAGTTCTCCACAGAATAGATGATGTACATTTGCCTTCCTTTTGACTAAGGATCCCATACTCTATGTGTGTTCACTGTCTAAAAAGTGAGTATGCAAAAGTTCTGTCATTGCCACTTCCAAAAATTATCTGGTTTCAGGCTGGTAGTTCCACTGTCTTTAACGCCTGTACCTCCTTTTTGAAGCACTACAAGTTTGATGTAGGTTAGGTGAGGGCATATAACCCATTTGTTTCAACTTGAAGTAGACAAGTGACAGATTTATATTTTCAGGTTGGTTCTATCCCACCTGTGGAAGATCCCAGATCTGGCCTAAAGTTAGAATAGTCAACAGTTCATCCCGCATAAGGCCTAAGAGTGCAAAGTTAATCCATCAACACGCTTTGAGCAGGATTTAGCAGAAGTCTCTATGGGTCTCTGTGGTGTTTTGTTGACTAGCTGTGAACTTTTATCTTGTGGTAGGAGACAGACCATATCAATGTGCCAGGTTCTCCATCAGCCATTTTTTTTATTAGGAGATATTCCAGTCTTCCAATCTCTGACAGTTTGCTGATGTCACACTTTAATTCAGACATTTTTCACCTTACAAAGAAAAGAGAGTTCAGATATATTTCTAGAGTTAGTTTTGCCTGCTGACTAGTTCTGCTCTACTGCCTGCTCCACACATCAGATTTGTAAGTTGCTGTTGTAGTTTAGCCCCACTCGGGACCAAGCTCTATGCAGCCTCACTCACCCTCCTCTTCACCCAGGGGAATACGGGAGAGATAATATAGCAAAAAGCTCGAGATTTGAGATAAGGACAAGGAGAGATCATTCAGCAGTTACCATCATGGACAAACCAGACTTGACTTAGGGAAAAGAAATTCAATTTATTAATAATAAAACCAAAGTGATATAATGAGAGATAAAATCAGATCTTAAGAACACCTTCCCCTCACCCCTCCCCTCTTCCTGGGCTTAACTTCATCCTGGACTATCTCCCACCTCATGCCCTCTGAGGAGCACAGGAAGGATAGGGAGTGGGGGTTGAGGTCAGTTCATCATACATTGTTTCTGCTGCTCCTTCCTCCTCAGGGGAAGAACTCCTCACATTCCTTTCATCCTCCAGCATGGGGTCCCTCCCACGGGCTGCAGTCCTTTGTGAAACTGCTCCAGCTGAGTGTTTTTTCCACTGAGTGCAGTCCCTCTGGAATGGCTGCCCCAGTACGGGCCCTCCACAGGCCACAGCCTCCTTCAAGCATCCGCCTGCCCCTGCGTGGGGTCCTCCATGGGCTGCAGGGGGATCTCTCCTCCTCCGTGGGCCTCCATGGGCTGCAGGGGGATCTCTGCTCCTCTGTGGGCCTCCATGGGCTGCAGGGGGATCTCTGCTCCTCCGTGGGCCTCCATGGGCTGCAGGGGCACAGCCGGCCTCACCATGGCTGCACCACGGGCTGCAGGGGAATCTCTGCTGGGAGCAGTGTTACTGCTCCCCCTCCTTCTGCACCGACAGTGGCATCTGCAGCCGTTCCTCTCACAGGAAATTCTTCACAACCAGCTCAGGCTCGTGTTCTTTCACATCTCCCCTCCTCTTCTCTCTTCTCTTCTCTTGGCTGGGCCAGGCAAGGCTGAGTTGGGCCCAGTCGGCCGCCCTGTAGGAGGCCAGAGGATGAGGGCTGCAAGGCCCACAAGGCTCGAGCCTCCCCCTCTCTGCCCAGGCTTCAGGTTTTTTTCCCCTTCTTAGATACATTATCAGAGAGGTATTATCACTGTTGCCAATTGGCTCAGCCCTGACTAGTAGGACATCCGCCCTGGAGCCAGCTGGGTCCACCGGACAAAGGGGAAACTTCCAGCAGCTCTCACAGAAGCCGCCACTGTAACTCCCCGGCCCCACTACACAAACCCAACTCAGTTGCTGTGTGTAAAGTCTCTGCACTGGCAATCTGCAGACCTGACACTTGGCGGATGAATCACTTTCCTTGAAAGAGGCATGACATTTATCAAAGCTAGAGCAGTGCTGAAGCTGGAGGGTCCAATGGGTTCACTTTGTTCCTTACCTTCAGCAAGTTGCCCAGAGTCACACAGGAAGGCTGAAAAGAAAGAGACTTGAACCTGTGTGTTTGACTAGCTTCTTATGCTCCAGAAGTTTATAGTCTGAAATCACTAGCATTGAGATTATTTCCTAAGGTAAAGATTAAGGAAGCCTTCACTTGTCTTTCTTTTTTTTTAATTCAGGTTGATCTGAAATATTTTTCTTTCTTTTTTTTTTTTTTCCCCATGCCCTACAATTTCTACAGCATCTGAGTGTATCTCAGTTTTGTGTTCCAGCTTCCCCATTTTTTGTTTTCATTTTGCTAACTGGTGACAATGATTCAAACCCAATGTAATTTTCTTGTGATTTCATTGCTTCAGAGGAGAGCAGAAAAAGGGACTCCAGCTGTTTATATGCAGTACGTAACAATTACAAATTTAATTTCCAGAACCTGTCTGCAGGTGTGGTAAAAGTGCCAGGAGAGTGAAGATGAGTGGTTACAATGAGTTGTCTTGGGGTTTATTTTCATCTGTAAACCCAAGGAACACAGATCATTTACCACCACAAGTTATCAGGGTTGTTCCTATGTTTGAGGTAGGAAACTTCAGTTTCATAATCCTAAATCTCTGCACACATTCATGCCAGCGAATCTTGTTTCTCCTTCTGAAAAGGTAATCCTCAACCTTACTATTTATGAATAAACTAATATGATAATTTTCTTGCTGCAGCACTGGCTCTAGCTTGCGTAACTTCTCCATAACAGTCCCAATATTCTCACCTCAATGTATTTATAGAGAAAAATCATACCTTTTTTTCAGCCCTTATTTTCCCAGGTTAAACCAGATGAGCTGTCTTACTCCTCTCTCGGAGAAGGGATTCTTCATTCCCAAATCATTGTTCCAGTCAAATCTAAACTGATTTTTCCTAACTCCTTTTTCAAACCATAATGGAGGAAACTGCTTGAAGTCACCAATTGACTTATAAAATTGCAGTCATGCTTCCTTTGAATAGAATTATCATTATTTTTATTGTTGTTACTGACACCTCAAGTTGGTGATCAACAACTTCTTATTGGACAACATGCACAGTTTATATCCTCTTGTTTCTTCTCTCTTCCGTTATTCCCAGATCAAGAACTCTCAACATACAGTACAAATTAGATGCTTTGTGCGTCAGTACAAGACGCCGTACATCTCCTAACATACTTAGTTTTAGTTCTGTTGCTTAATTCCTTATTCTGCTTCTTTTTTGCAAGACCCTGATTCCCGACTGTGTCACCAGCAGTCTGAAATAACATACACCTATTTCCAAGTAATGAAAAGGCAACAGTGGTTCTAGCCTATCTGTTCAAGAATACTGCTCTCTTCCCTAATAACTCACCAGCCAACTCCTTATATATTTATAGCTCCTCAGTTAACTCCTCAATTAATCCCTATCCCCTCTAACTTCAGTAATAATTTCTAGCATGGACCATATTAAATGTTTTCTTGAACTCCAAGCAGATTAGATCTATTAAATTTCACTTGTCTAGAAAATCAATTATCTTATCAAGGAATGGTATTAGTTCAGTTTGGCAGCTATCATTGGTAAACCCATCTATTTTATCTTTCCTATCTTTCTATCTTTAATATTTTTTTCTTTCAAAGTATATTCCAAAACCTTGCTTACTATTGAGTCTAGACCAATTAGTCTGTAGTTTTCTAGGCCAGGATCTGATTTAAAAATAATAGGATGATTTTTGTTTTCCAAGAGGATGCAAGAAATTCTACCAACCCAGCCAAGCTGAGGAGAAACAGTCTGTGCAAAGAATATGAAATGTACCTTCCTGTAACAAGTGATGACCTCCTCAGGCTTAGGTGGTCATGAAAAGCACTGTCTTCTGAGTGCCAGTTGAGCATCCTGGGCTTAGGCAGTTCATGCACTCACTTCATAGTGCTTCTTTCCTTACTGTTTCTGGCTTCTGGATAAGACGGCTGCTGTCATGCCTAATTCAGCCCAACCTGATTTCAGATAGAGGAAGAAAGAAAATCAAAGGGAAACCAAAAGAAAATAAGGAAGAAAAAAAAAAAGGATTAAAAAAAGCAGGGGGATGAGAGATCGGACAAGAGCGTCAGAGAAAGGGACAGAAAAAGTATTTAATTGAATTATACTTGTCACTTGCAGGGATCTTTATCATCTATAGATATTGGAAATTGTTTGCATCTCCTCCTCAGGACTGCTCCTAAATAGCACCAACTATTTTGCTAGTTTCCTCCTTAGAGTTTTCTCTCCTCATATTTGCAGCCACCCCAGCTTAGCCAGACTTTTAATTACTCAAAGAGAACACCCTGAAAGATTATTTCCTCTGTCCAAAAGATGATTTAACCTTTACTGTATCAGCCAAGGCTGGTTGACCCTACTCAGAATATCCTTAATAGTGTCTGCATCAAATTGCAAAGCTCTCTTCTCCTTTACTATCTCCCTCTTGCTTTCCCATTTTTTTTATAGCTGCTTTCTAAGTTGCCCCTGTTCCCATGACACTATGATGATTTTTGGATCATTCACGGTGTTTAAACATTTCAAGAACATTTTCCACATGGTGAATCCTCTTAAAATGAATACATTATTGTACATGATTATCCACGTTTAAAGGAACAATCAGCAGAACAATATGTCCTGTTCTCAGTGCTGCCTGTGAACTGCACTTTCTTCTTCCTGTTTCTTATCCCTCATAGTTTGTTGCAATTTGTTTGTCTGAATGGTTGCTGGGTTGGAAAGTAGCTACTGGTAAATTGTCTATCAACAAGCCATAAAATTTGGTTCTAATTAGAGCAAGCATGTTTCAAAAAGATTGCAATGTGAGTTTGGGCTCTTTCTACTCCTCAAATCATGATGTGAAGCTGAGCAGGAAATGTCCCACAAAACCCAGCTTCCTCAAATCAGCTTCCTGCACTCTGTACATTCTGAATTTCCTGCTTGCTTTGGCCTTCTCTCTCTCAGCTTTTTTTGGACACCAGAAAAGCCCTAAGGCTCCAAACTTCTATTTTTCTTCTTCTACATAGCACTCATCACGCTTATCTGAACTTACTGTTGAGAAGTCTGCTTAAAATGGGATGAATGTCTGGCACACGTAGTTCCCTCTCCATCTCTCCCTCTCCAATCTGAACAGTTCCCATCACCATTTCTTATGCTAACCTCTCACATAAAGAATTTTTCCTGGTCATGATTTAACCTTGAGCTCTAATGATCCCCATTTCTGCCGCATTTGTAGAACAATCCTAAAGTCAAATCTACTACAGAAAGTTAAACAGTGCCAGATGCACAAACACTTGAACTTAAAACTTAATTAATGTTCATGGGATAGTTTCCTCCAAAGAATTCCCTCTCAGTAAGCAATCTCAGCATGACACTCTGTTCTGAAGCATTGTGGAGCCTTTCACATGCTGATGGCTCCATTCCTGTTCTTATCAGCACCAAAGTGCAGTCCTGGATATGCTTACATGAGTAGCGCAGGTGTACTATAAAAACATTTTGAACTGTTACTCTGCTGGGATTACTAGGAACTCACAGTAGAGATTCAGACAGCCTATCTACTCTAGCCTGAAAAGGGCCGTCTCAGGGTGCTGTGGCAGTTTATAGTGTAAACATTCCTACAATCGACATCCTGCCCTTGGCTTCAGCCTCACTGTTCTCCATTCCTTTCCCCACCTTTGCTGTGGGAGAAGTTTTTTAAAAGTAAAGTCTTTCTTAGCCACTAAAAATCTGCTTGTATACAAATTTTCCACTGACCCCTTGCAGTAACTATATAGTGTTTAGAAAACATTAGATGATATAGCTGAGTTCATTACTTCTTGTTTTACTACATGACTGTTAAAGATGTGTGTTTATATATCTATTTGTATCAGAATACATAAAATAAATCTGGAAAATTGAAATGTCCATTGGAAGCAATTTCTCGTAGTAAAAAATCCAGAAGATTCAGTGTTCTGTTTTTGAAATACAATGTATTCAAGTTGCATGTTATTTTAATAAGGTAGTACTTTTACCTCTACTTATGCTTTATTTCTTTTTTTTTTTTTTTCCCTCCAAAGACAGCAAACCTACTAAATGCAGCCTGCTCTCTTCCTTCAGGCACAGAAGTATCGTCAGTGTCTTTCCCTATGTTCTAATCTCTCTAGAAAATGGGAAGTTCTTGTGACAACTACAGTCAAGTCAGTGTAAAACTTAAGTTCAACCTCAAGTTCACTGTTTAATGGAAACAACAGTCAACTTCAAGATTCTTATTGTGTTTGGATTTTTTCTTTCATAAAGCACATACTTTTTCTTCAGCAATAGCAACAGCTCTGATAAAGACAATAATCTTTGCAAAAGCCTTAATTATAAAGGGTAAATTCTGAAAAGGTTACACATTCAATTCAGCTTTTTCTTGTCTTGTTATGATTTTGAGAGGATTTTTATTTTGTTACAGTTTTTGTTTTGATTTTATTTGGGTTTTTTTTCCTTTTTTTTTTTCCAATTAGTCATGGATTTGCATAATTTTTTCACCAGATAGGAAACCTGGGATAAGTTTCAGGTTTCCCAAATGTAGTCACCTGAGTGAAGCACCTTTCTTGAGTACTTTCCTAAATAACTTAGGCACATACATTTATAATCTACTCTGCTCTCATGAGACCCCACCTGGAGTACTGCATCCAGCTCTGGAGTCCCCAACTTAAGAAGGATGTGGACCCATTGGAGCAAGTCCAGAGGCGGCCATGAAGATGATCAGAGGGCTGAAGCACCTCTCCTATGAGGACAGGCTGAGAGAGTTGAGAAGGTTCCAGGAAGACCTTATAGCAGCCTTTCAGTACCTAAAAAGGGCTCATAGGAAGGATGGGGAGAAACTCTTTAGCAGGGCTAGTTGTGATCGGACAAGGGGTAATGGTTTTAAAATATAAGGAGGTGGATTTAGATTAGATATTAGGAAAAAAAAAAATACAATGAGAGTGGTAGAACACTGGAACAGGTTGCCCAGAGGTGGTAGATGCCTCATTCCTGGAAACATTCAAGCCCAGGTTGGATGGGGCTCTGAGCAACCTGATCTGGTTGGAGATGTCTGTGCTTCTTGCAGCAGGGTTGGACTAGATGGCCTTTAAATGTCCCTTCCAACCCTAACTATTCTATGACTCTATGATTCTATCATCTCTGCATAAAAAGATATAAACACACACCACATGCGTGTGTATTCATGTAAAGTATTCTATATATGATGGGCAGTCAATAAACAGGGATTCTGAACATTACGTTGTTGACTAAGAGTCGTAGTTCAGCCCTGCTCAGGACCAAACTACAAAGTCTCTCTCTCTCAGTCCTCCTGCCCTCTGAGGGATCAGGGAGAGATAATATATTAAAAAAAGTGTTGAGATTGAAGGACAGGGAGAGATCCTTACAGTTACCATTATGGGCAAAACAGATTCAACTTGGGGAAAACTATTTATTTATTATTAAAAGCACAGCAGGATAATGAGAAAGAGAATAAACTAACTTCCCACCACCCCTCCCTCTTCCCAGGCTTAACATTATCTCTCCCTCCTTCTCCCATCCTGAGTGGCATGGGGGAAGAGGGAGTGGGGGTTACAGTCAGTTCATCACACATCGCTTTATGTTGCTCCTTCTTCCTCAGGGGAAGAACTCCTCACATTCCTTCCGTCCTCCAGTTTGGGGTCCCTCCCACGGGCTGCAGTCCTTCATGAACTGCTCCAGCGTGGGTCATTTTTCCACGGGGTGCAGTCCCTCCAGAACGGCTGCCCCAGCTCCAGCCCTCCAAAGGTCACAGCCTCCTTCGGCATCCGCCTCCCCTGGCATGGGGTCCTCCATGGGCTGCAGGTGGATCTCTGCTCCTCCTTGGGCCTCCATGGGCTGCAGGGGGATCTCTGCTCCTCTGTGGGCTCCATGGGCTGCAGGGGGATCTCTGCTCCTCCGTGGGCTCCATGGGCTGCAGGGGCACAGCCGGCCTCACCATGGCTGCACCACGGGCTGCAGGGGAATCTCTGCTGGGAGCAGCGTTACTGCTCCCCCTGCTTCTGCACTTGGTGTCTGCAGCTGTTCCTCTCAAAGGAAATTCTTCACAACCGGCTCAGGCAGACGCCTCTCAGGTTCTCTTCACGTCTCATCTCCTCTCCTCACTTGCAGCTGGTCTGGGCCGAGTTGGGTCCAGATGGCTTCCCAGAGGGAGGCCAGAGGGGGAGGCCTGCAAGGCCCACAAGGCTTGTGCCTCCCCCTCTCTGCCCCTGCTTCAGCTTCTTCCTTTTTTTTTATTTTTCCCCTCCTTACACTTCTTGTCGCAGAGGCATTATCAGCTAACATTCTGCTACTAATTGGCTCGGCCCTGGCCAGCAGTGGGTCTGCCCTAGGCCCGCCTGAGTCCACTGGACAAAGGGGAAAAAACTTCCAGCAGCTTCTTGGAGAAGCTGCCACCATAGCACCCTCCCCCACTAAACAAAACCCACACACTAAGGTATGATTCAATTAAACTAATTTTATACCTCTAAAAGTTTAGTGTTTGAATAATTCATTCGGGTTGTCTTCTTGTATGTTCAGTGGGGAATGACTGTAGAGGGTTCTTCATGCCAGATCTCTTCGGTATTGACCTCTGTCTGACACTATGAATGTCCTATAGAGTCTTCCTTCATTCCAGCACGTGGAGAGAACACAGATGAATGACTCAACTAGATGTCTCATTTCTTGACGGCAAAGTTTAGTCAGGTAGATTTATATTTAAGTACAACCTTAACTTTTTAACAGAGAAGATACACCATTGCTATCATGAAGTTTCTGAAGTACTCCAGGCTAGACTGTGCTATTCCATTTCTTTGTACCAAAGCTTGAAACTGAAGATTTTGCTCACAAGAGCAAATTGAATTGCACAAAATGCTTTAGTATTCATGGGATTTGTCTCCTTGTTTGCTGTGCAGCATCACAGGTCACAGATAAAAATCAAGCTGCATCCCCATGATTAGGGAAGTGATTTTGGTCCCCAGGCACTGAGACCTTCTGAAAGAAAAGGCACTGTATAAGTGTGAAGATATCACTGATAGTTATTATCAATAATAATACTACTAAATAACAATCTGAAAAAAATACAAGTATTTTAGTAATGAAAAAATATTTAGCCACTGCTCTTTTCATATTAATGAGATTTGATTTTTCAGTCAGTATGAAGGACATCACCTGTGCTCCTTGCCTCCAGGTTTATCTACATGGGTAGAATAGATTCTGAAAACTAGCACTTAGAGAACTTTCTCAGAAAGATATTTCCAAATGTCAGCATTTTCTATTACTTTGTCATTGACTTCTAATGTGTTTTCAGAATGATTTGGTCCTTTCCTGGGTAAAGAAGAAAAATGGAAATCGAAAAAACTTATATAATTCATTATTATGCAGCTTTCACATTGCAAAACACAATTTATAGCTAAAAACTTGCCTTCCTTTCTGCTGCACCACTTCAAATGTCCAATGCTAAACAGAAAGTGCTATAAAAATGTCTGCCCTCACTCTAAGAGATTCAAGTGATTGACAATAAAGTGCAAAACTGTTAAACATATAACCTTGGCATGAGTTCCATGGAATATTTATTCTCCTATTGTTGTATTTTTTAGCTTGTTTTGTTGTTTGGTTGTTTTATTGGATTGTATTCTATTCAGTTGTGCCTTGCAGCATCTATGCGTGAGTCAAATGCTTGCAGTGGGACTCCTGGCAGAAAGAAAGCAACAGGAGACAGCTCACAGACACAGAACATACATGCTACAGGCTGGATCAAAACTTCAGAGACCTGTTACTGCCTACTCTGAAGGGCAGCATGCCTCCACTCTACCTAGGAACAAACTACAGAAGTCGCTGAAGTCCAGATGGGCATGATCCTTTCAAATTGCCTTCCACTCAGAGGCAGAAAGTTACCTCATAGAGCTTAGTTCCTGCTTTGTGCTTGGAGAGCTTCTCTGGGTGATGAATAAGTTAAGGCTGGAACCCAGATTGGTCCTCACTGGGTGTAATATTGGGTGAGTAGTTGCTGTAATCCCATATACGAGTGCAGCAATGCTAAGTAGGTTTACTCCTTCCTTCTAAACACACTTTCCTGTGAATTTAAATATGACTGTTGCAGCCCAGTCCTATATAATTCAAATATGACTATAAATTAAACCTGAAAGAACTATTACACTTGAAAAGGATTTTAAACATCTACCACACTGCTTGCTGCTTGTTGTTTCTCTACTTTTGTGGGATTTTTTTTTTTCTTCTTTCCCTGGTAAGACAATGAATTATGATTTTCCCCAGACAAGAAATCTCAAAATGTAACACCCTCAGAAATAACATATGAAATATAACATTTCCAAAACAGAATCTTTTTCAACTGTTATTGCAAAACTCTACTCTGGTTCAGCAAGTGAAGGAGAAACAAAAACAAACAAATGAACAATGACAACAGCCAGGACTATGAGGTACAAAAATAGAAAGAACAATAAAATACGGAATATATAAAGAAATCTATTAATTTTGGCTAGAATAAGTAAAGGAACTAATGTATTGACTTAATTGATGCTGTGTGGACTAAGGTTTGATGGAACTGGAACACGGATGAGCTTTTGCGTCGCTTGAAATGAGGGGTTCTCGTGTAAAAGGCTACAGCACTCCACCCCTTGGTAAATCTATGTCTGTGAATGGTCATTTTCATGACTGGGATCATGTATTAGTCATAAGGGATTAAACTTTCACTTTTGTAGGTAAGACTGATTTCCATTCGTGGCTCACTGTCTCACTGACTGTTGTCTGTGGTGTTACTGCACTCTGAGCAATGGCCTTCAGAACTAAAAAAAACCCCTTACTTTAGCTGGTATGTACTCTACTTCATCAGGTGGTCCTAGAAAATCTGTCTCCTTATTTGTACAAGAAGCTGGGCTTTAGCTAGCTAAATCGCCTAAAGATGATCTCTAGTCAGGAATTTCCTAACCTTTAAGTGCTTGACTTTGCAATCTATGTATCTTTGAATGTAGAGAGAAGGGTGAGTCTATCTAGTTGATTGTGTTCTGTTGTGGTGGGTGCTTTTTTTTTTGTTGTTTGATCTTATTTCTTATCTTATCCTTCTTGTCCTTTTCCTCCCCCGCCCCCCCCTATGTCTATGAGATCTTCTTTGACAAAGTTAGAGCTTTGATTTCACAATTTCCTACAACTTCCTAAGTACTCACTTCCCAGGAAAATATTAATCCAATTTCCTGATGACAGAAAGGCTATAAATAAGCAATTTAATCTGTTTGTTTTTATTTATCTCTCTGACTAGCATATTTGCACCTAAGCATGAGAGTATTAGTGCTACAAGGATCTTCTTGCAATATTAAAAGTTTATAAAAGAGCAGGAAATTGTCCACAGAAAGGGCAGTTGAGCTGAAGACCTTGAATGGCAGTTTTTTGGTTTAGTACTGAGAAGATTTTTCTTACTCAGAGCTTCCATGGTGAGGAGAACCGCAACACATGGAGATTTAACACAGAGCAGGTTCTCAAACGTGGGCTGAGTAACTCCCTTTCCTAACACAAGATTGTCCCATGCTGCCTACTTGTTTTCTTATGAGGTAGCACTGATTCCATCAGCAGTTAAAAACCCTCACGGCACTAAAGACTTTTTTCACTAGATTTGACTCAGGGTATGCCTTACTCTTTCTCCGTAATCTATTTATTTTCTCTTGATAGGTGAATTTCAGAGGAATGACAATATGGCAGGATCACGATAAGAACAGTTTAGCCACTATATCTTTCATAGTGTGACTTACCTAGACTTCAGTAACCAAGTCACTCAGTATAACTGTATCAGGAAATGAAATTACATTCTTGGCACATTGCCTTCCTTTTTAAAGGCTGCCTTCTATTTAGTTTGCGCATGGCTACTTCTTCCTGGGATGCAGCATGAGGTATTTTGACTGAATGTCTTGCATATGTAATACTCTGCTCTTATTTAGGCTTATTGATCAGTGAATCACACTATCCCAATTGAAATACACAACCTAATTTAATGTCTTTTTTTTTTTTAAATAATGATGGAGTATACTGCTTAAGAAAAGAAATGCTAAAACGGCAATAATAATAATTTCTACAATTCTGCTTCTTTTGGTGGTTTTCTTACTCAGTTAGGGACTGGTGTTTCTCTAATAAGGTAGAAAAGCCAGTAATATGATAGAAAGTCATTAACACAATATAATCACAGCCAAAGATCAAACTCATCTCCTGTCTCTTTGCCTTGTCAAGTGTTTCAATATTTTATGTTGTAGTGTGATGACCAGAACTGATCTGTAATCTAAGTGTGGATCTGACTAATGTATTGTATAATCAAAGATTTTCATCTGACCTAAATTCATTTGCATTTTCTTGCTCTTGTTGTAGAAAGGCACCCCTAAGATTTAGTGTGGTTAAAGATCAAATTTCCTTATAGTTCCTGTTCAGAAAGACTGTTAAATTCCTTTTTGGCCTTGAAAGTTTGCATTAAATGTTTAGGCATATTTACTTTGTCTCTCTCTCTTTCTCTTTCTCAGTCCCATGGATTTTCTTGCTCTTTCCTGTTCATATTTTGTGTATCTATTAAGTAAATCCTGCCTATTTATTTCCAGTAGAACATGGAGAAAACATAAGCATGTGCTGTTTATATCTTTCTCTCCCCTTATTTGAAAAATATCTTCATTTTAATAAATTTTATTTATTTTGTATATTATTATTTATTGCTTTCTTTTGATGGTTAACAACAAAGGTTAATTCCAGCTAATGACAAAAAAGGAATAAAAAGATTGTGACCTATACCATCTCCCTTTACGCCATGTGATACATGAGGCCTTTAGGCAAGGCAGTGTTCAGAGCAAGTCTAGATAGTCCCCTTCATATTGGTGCTGTCCTGTAGATCAGCAAAGGATTCTCTTCCTAACCTTGAGGTTACTCTCATAAATCTCCCAGACATCTAAAATCCTTTTGCAAATCTGAAGATGACTTTTTTTACTCTTTCTTAAAATAATTTTCTGCTCGTATCTGACTTTAACATTGCTATAACAATTGTTAAATCATACCTAGTGTCAGTGGTACTCAGGCTTTTTAAGTTTTCTCGTTTTGTGCACAATGGCTAAGAAACATGTTGGGAAGGTTTCTAGCCAGCAGCTTCTTTCTCTGTTTTATGGGTGGATTGTAAAGACAGAGAAGAATTGTGTCCTTAAATCCTCTGCACCTAATGGACAGAGTTGAGTAAGAAATATTTTTGAGCTACCATTTCCCATTTGGAAATGTTTTATTTCTATATCAAAATTTTCCTTGAGGATTTTCTTGTTCTCATCAGTTTGAATTTTAAATATACATCTAGAAATACACAGAAAAAAAAGTGTCCCTTGTCACTTAGAAATCATGAAAATGTTACACTTTTTTTCAGTTCCAAAGTTTTTGAAAGAAATAGCATAGTTCTATTACTTCAGGTGAGGTAACTTTTAGCTAGCTTGGCAGAAGGAAACTCCAAAGGGAATCTGCTTTTGATTTGGGAATCTAGAGTGCTATTCCTATAATATTTGCTTTTGATTTTTTATCATAATACAACAGATGGAAGTTTGAATATTTTTCAGAACTACCTTGGCAGAAAAGCTGAATTTCCATAGGTGAATTTCAGAGTATTGACAAAAATTGCAGGTCAGAATTGTCAATTGACTTGAGTTATAGCTCCGAGCTGTTGATTTGAGTGGAACAGCTAAAAGCACATAAAGTTGAACACAAGCATGAATGCCTACAGTAGGACCTCAGCCACATAACGTCACAGAAAGCATTTATCTAAATCCTCAAGGGAAATTTGAAAATACTAACCATCTATATTAAATCAACAGTAATTTACTGCCTACAGACTTAACATCAGAACCACATTTTCACTTAAGGATTGTAAGACCTTCATGAAAAGGATATAACAATAAAGTAATAATAATAGTTTCATACAAGGACTAACAAATATATAAACACGTAAGAAATTAACTCCGAACATTTATAATATTAAATTGAAAATTATAAAATTTGTATAGCTTATTATTCACCTTTCTAAGTTTTATAGCAAAGTTATAATTTTCTCTTTAATGCTCCAAAGCGGTGCAAAAAAAAAAAAAAAAAA
>WHYT01015817.1:75842-95502 GCA_009806455.1 Tetrax tetrax
GTGCAAAAAAAAAAAAAAAAAAGCCAAATAAAATGTTTTCATCCTCTGTTACATTATTTAGGACTTTTTCCTTCTGAAGCGGCAATTTCTGTAATTCTCAGTGCTAACCTAGTGGACTTAATAGCTGAGCTCCAATAAAATGGCCAAGAACTCTGATATTTCTCTACTTAGTCACAATGGCACTTTAGGTTAAACAATCATTGGCTCAGTTGTGAAAAATGAGATAAATTAAAATTATTTTCTTTGCGAGGACCAAAGACTTGGCAAGTAATATATTGAAGAAATTTCCTGGACATAATGGGTTACATTAATTTTCAGCTGCAAAACAATTCCTTCAGCATTATTTTTCAAGTAAGGAAAAAAAACCCACAACTTGCTATTTACGCTATTTATTTCTTACTGAAAAGGAGAAACACATTTCAAACAAGGGATTAAGAAAAGTATAACAGAAAATATTGCAAAAAATTGACTGTAAAGGATTTCAGCTAACTGGTTACCTATTTCCCTTTATCCAAATGTGGTCAGCTTTAGCTGTGTAGGAATAAAAAAAAAAAAATATTTTCTTCTGACAATAGTTTGCTTGTTTATTTTAAACAAACTTTTACAGAAATCTCTATTCTTCATGAAACTCTTCTCACTCCCATTGATAGTTCTGTGTCATTTGAATAAATTTGAAGAGAATGCCATTTCTGCTCAAGGGTGCAGCCCTCAACCTCTTCCTGCACAACAACTGATAACAAATGCTGTTGTTCTCTGATCCCAATAGCCTCCTGCTACCCTGTTTAAAATGAATGTAGTGATTACAGACCTGTTTCAATAACTCAGGGCTTTACTCGCTTCTAGTATAAATGGGTATTGCTCTGTTGTAGTTAATGCAGCAATGATGCCTTTGATCAGTAGAGAATCCAGCCATCAGGGAACCCATCACTCAAGTTATCACTGAAATTGCTATTAATTGAGACCTCTGTGGGCAGTCACAGCAGAGAGGCCAAGGTGTGAATAAGCAAAGGTCTGATCTCTGATCTCTTCAAGTAGTAAGCAGGAGAATGAACAGAAAAGCCAGAGCAGGTCACACCAAGGTGTATCTAGCCCAGTGTCCTGTTTCCAGCACTGACCAATTGCAGCTACCTGGAGAAGCAAATAAAATTAGGACAAACATTTTCCAGATGTGTTCTCCCAAATATCAACAGTTCATGTGCACAGGAAATTTCTGAGCCATAAGTGGCCTCTTTGCTGTACAAGGTGCATTAGAATTTTCTTCCTTCAACTTAATCTTTTCCATTTGAACTTATGCATGCCTCTTACATGTACTACTTCCTACAGCACTAAATTCCACAGCTTAACTGTGGGCTGTGTAAAAAAAAAATCATTATACTATCCGTAGCTAGATATATGGAACTTGCCAGAACTTATAATTCTTTTTTTTTTTTTTTTTTTTTTTTTTGTGGATAAACTGAATGCTAAGTGTCTAGTTGTGCACTTAAAAGAATAAAAGTGCACTTTAAAAAGAAAAAAAAAACAAACCAGCAAAATATGTGTATTAGAAACTTGTGGTGACCCTCAAAAATATTGATGTTTCTCGGCCACTAAATTAATTATTCCAAATGAATCCACCATTTCCAATATACTCCAACGACTAATAAAGTACCTTATATACTTGCACTGGCAAGATGAATCACAAACTGCCTTGATATCTACTGCTCCAAGAGCTGCTCTGATTGCTTAGCAGTTATGGTATTTAAAAAATAAAATTAAATGAAATGAAATAGAAAAAAATAAAAATTTGAAACTGTCCTGAGAACATATCTATTGCCATTAATAATATTAGAATTCATATCACTTACAGATCACAACTGTTTTGAGTATATTATCATTTAAACTAGTACATTAACAGAGGAAATTGTTTACATCTTGGATGACTGGCCTGCATGGTCAACATGAAAAACAATCTTTACTGTAGTCGAGTACACTTCAAGTCTCAGTAGTTAATATCAGGATACAAGAGAATCCTGATTTTCTTTACATAAATTGAATACTATTTTTTAAAATGTGGGGTTTTTTTTCTTTTATGCAAAAATGCCAACACTGAAAATTGAAACTGCATTCCAAGTGATGGTACAAGATAAATATTATCAATGAATAAATAAACATTGAATAATTCAGACTGGAATTGCTAAAGTAAAAATGTCAAAAATATCTTAAAATTAGGCAATCCAATAGGAATGTTCATCAACTTTTATACAATGTTTTGTTGTGTTTGAAAGACACATGGCTTTTCTTGAAGGTCAATTTGAAATGGAAATGGAAATACCAGTGTAAGTTGACTGCTTCATTTCAGTTCTTCAAATCAGGATATTATTTATTCATGTAGGTATCTGTGCAACATCACTCCCTACAATTTATTATTAGTTTTTTAATATGGATAGATTTATTGAATTTGTTCTGAAAAAGGGAGATAATGGATTATTGAATGATGTTGATTTGGTTTTGGCTTATTTACAGAAAGAGGTTGTGGACTACTATGGGATCTCTCAGAGCAAGCAGTACCATATGGAAAAACTTGCTTCAAGGCTTTAAATACATTTCAGTCTCAGTTACTGAGTAATCCAATGTAACTTAAAAGTAAACACGAGTCAATAGAACAATGGGAGGACAGGAAACCAGAGCAGAAGTTTATAAAGGAGTGGGGATTTTTTTTTTTTCATGTTATTTCCATCCTGAGCTGTGCCACACATTTCTTAGACATGTCATCTAGGTCCAGAAACATCCAATCTTCTGCAGAGGGTCCTACTTCACATTGTAATTAATTCTTTCAGCAGCTGATGGAGAAAAAGGCATTTCCAGAGATTGATTCACCCCACCTCTGAGCTAAATAACTGTCTGGAGACAACTATTTGTGTTTTGTCCTGACGACAGAGTTCAAGGAGACTAGACTTTTATTTTAGTCTCTCAACCAAATGTGTAAAATTGGGTAGAATAAATCTAGGCTATAGTTTCTTGGAGCCGCTTGGAACTGTTGTGGAGATGAATATCTGAAACTATACACTAAAGGAAGCCACGTAATTACTTCAGATGTTAGCTAAATATAATCTGAATAAGTTAATTGAAGTCTGTGACAAAATAAGATCTTTATTTTCTTTGAAGTGTTTGACATGCAAGACAACATTACCTTACCTAAGTTATTGAGAATTCAGATATGATTAAACTTCCATGTGCATTTCGATCCCGCACAATGCACGGGCAGGAGATAGATTAGAATCTGCACAATTAGAATTTGGTATAGGTGAGATGTTGTGTGATGGATGCGGTAAGAAAATAGTCCCTGACAGCTTCAACAAAGAGCCATGTTTAAAGCAGTTTAACTTGAGCATTTCAGATATGTGAATATGTGTCCAGACAGGTCTCAGGAGGCAAATGATAGCACAAAATGGAACGGTGGACAAGATTTAAATATCATACCAATATCTGGAGCCTAAAACTGCACATATTCTGCAGAAGCTGAATGTTTGATTACAGCAAGTTAATGGCTACAAATTCAGTGGAACTTATATAAGAATTAGGAAATTTGAAAAGCCGAAATTCCAAGATTTTAAGGCTCCAAGTACATAACAATAGAAAGGCTATTTCAAGATTTTGGAATCTACCTAAGTGAATTGACAAATACTTAGCTTGGAATAACATCTTCCTGTTCAAATTTCATCAGAAATGTAAGAGTAGATCCAATGGCTCAATCTATACTGGGTTAAATTGTTGAAATAAAGCCATATATGTGCACTGGGAATGTCAGAATGTAACTTTTCCTTGCAAAACATGCTATAGTTTCACATTTTTTTTCCTCTGAAAATTGTCATTCTAATAATTTAGGGGATTTTCAGTCCTGATTTGGAAAGAATTAAATTTAACAATTAATTTGAAAAGTTTTTAAATGTATTTTTGTATGTTTTCACTGAAGTGAATACTTAATATAACAAAACACCTGGATTCTTTGCTGATTTACTAATTATCTGCAGAACCTTAGTATCAAAAGGAAAAATATATTTCCAACTAGTTACCATTATGCCTCTACCAAGATGCATAAGAAACACGGAGACTGGACTATAACTTCATCTAAGCTAAAACTTGAGGCTACATCTCCCTTCTGGTACAGGAGCAAGTTGAAGTGTTTCTTCTGACTACAGCAGAATTAATGTTTGTAGTTTATGTATTCTATTCTGGGAAAACCTGTTGCTAGATCCATATTATAAGCTAGAAAGAATGGTCTTTTAAAGGGACATGAATTAAGAAAAAAGCTTGGTTTGAACAAATCATTTTATATAGTTTGGGTCAACTGTATAGAATTTAAAGCATTTCTTTCCATTGTCTGTTTTCAAGTACAGTTTTGTTATGCTCTTCCTTTCGTCTCTTTTTTTTTTTTTTTTCTCTTTTTACAAGTAATTGGTGAAATCGCTGATATTTTTAACAACGTGTCCAACTCAAAAGCTCCTCAGAGAGGCAGGATTTGATGCAGTTTGGGGCTGATATCCCAAGCTTCAAGACTTCTAATCTCAGCTAAGAGGACTTTGATCTCTACTCATTGATGTAAAATTAACCAACCTGAATGTGCTTTTGGTTGAGCTGAACAGTTTCTTTAAGGTGTGAGATTTTCAAAGAATTTTCAGGTTACTTCACATGCGGCTACCACTGACATACAAGTTTCTAGTTTTGGGTAATTGTGGGCTTTTGGCACTTTGTTCCCTTAAGCTTTATTGGAGTTCTGGCCTCTCTTCCTCCAGTACTAGCATGGCATTGGCTGCCACTAGCACTTCCCTGTTTCTCAGGTCCTGAAGTGGAGATTAAAAGGTAACTAACAACAAGGGGTATAAAATTCGTGCTGCATTATGCAGCAGAAACATCGCAAGTGGAGTGACTGTGGATCTAGACTTCAGTCTTATTCCAATACAAATTACAACTGCAAAAATGGGACTTGTGCAGAAAATCTGTGTTCCTTCTTTCAAAGGCTGTGTGATCCAGGCACTGACCCTGCAGTGCATCACCAGCAGATATTTATTTCTGAAGTCCTAAAGATGCGTCAGTTCCGTATTTTCCTGCTGACATAATTTTGACATTTGCTTTATTGGGTCTGACCTCGCACTAGCCTTCATTTTATTACTCTGGCCCAACTTGAACAGAGATCCTAATTTACAGTAGGGTCTGTCAACCTCTGTTGGAACAGTTTTCATAAGCGTAGACAGCCATTGGGATTTATAGAAATAAACGACTTGGTGAAATACAAGGATCCATGCCAAGCAAGCTGAGAAAGAGTGATTCCTCATCTGTGAGCAGAGCTTGCTTTCTGTGAGACCCAAAATACACCACTGGAGCTGTGGCTGGTGGACAAGTTAACATCTGTGAAAGGATATGGAGTAAAGTATGGCCCCTTATGTCACTGCCACAGCTGGGCTTCCTGCAGCTTAATTTGCCCTCTCAGCATGTTGCACTGATTATAAATACAATGCTGCTCTTGTTGCCAGAGGCCATGACATATCGCTTGGCACTCTGCAACCCTCAGAACAAATTTTTCCCTTTCCCTGTTCACCTCAGTCAATCATGGCTTCAGAAAGCAGCCCTCTGCCACCCAGCATAGGATTACATGTCATTTATAATTTTACTCGCTTCAAAAAGCTAATGCTTAAGTTAATAAAGTGGAAAGATAGCAAGCACAGTGTCCCAACCAGGAAGAGGCAGATTGAAGTTGTTCTTATTATTATTTGGGTTGTGGGGCACGGTAGGGGTGAGAAAAAGGGAGACATAAAAATAAAGAGCTAATAGCCTCTCTGGTATCAAGAAGAAAGAGAAAAGGAAGAGGCTTTTCAGCAAGACTTAAAATATTAATAGCTCTCATTGGAAAAAAGCTGCTTCTTTTTTTCTTTTATTCATTTAAAAATATATATGCATTTCTAAGCATAAAGTTTATGCAAGTGAAAGCTTTCTGCTGGGTATTTCAATCACATGAGAATTCACAGAATTTCCTGCACTTGCTGTAATTTACCTAATGGTTGAAATGGCTGCATAAAGTTTAAAAAGCACAGACACTTTTCTAATTTCAATCTGATTAAACCGAGAAACAGTTTGTGTGTGCCTATGTTGTAGGGACTGGGATCTTAGCAAATTTGCTGAAATATCCTTTCTTCACAAATTAGGCTAACAAAGATAAGATGCTGCAATTCAATCAGGGACAATAGCTGAAATTCAAATGTTTGGAGGCAAGGGGAATGGCTTTCAGTTGTACAAGGAAAGAAAAAGTCTTTTCCAAAACCAACTGATTTAAATATCATCAGATCAGGTTCACAATGAACTGAAAATTAGCAAAACTCTTAATCGTATATCTATAGAAATACTTTATTGAAGCAGTAAACTGAGATAGGATTTAAATACAGCAGTAGAAGTTGCAAATAACATTTATAATCAAACTAAACAAACCAAAACAATAAACCCTTGAAAATAATTTCTTATTTTGCCTATTATCCCAAAGTACAGAAGAACATACTTTCTTCTTTGAAAAAAAAAAAAAATCTATTTATGTACATGCTTTAATTTTTAGCTGGCCTAAAATACCTGAATGTGGTAAATAGGCGGTTGGAGAAGGTATGTACTTCAGTGGTTTTAATGTCAAGATCTATGCTAAAGAACATTGCTGATCTGACAGATTATGCAGATTATGTCAACATATCAGTTACTTGCTGATGCAGACCTAGCAAAAATATTAAATAAACTGTGTTCTCACTAACTTACCAAAGGAACAGAAAGCAAATAACTCCATGTTTTGTCCATAGTAAATATCCTTATTCACTTATATTATTTTTGACTAATGAATAAAAATATGTTAACATATGCTTGGAAAATTGTAAAGACTGCTTATCAAGTTCATAAATGTTGTATAAAAGGTTAATTCAATGGTACCATCTATCCAGATTTTAATCTTTATATGCAACACGTAGTATCAAGTTATTATTTGTACTGCACATCTACTGACAAAAATGCTATGTGACCAAATGAAGCAGAATGTCCAAAGCATTGTTTAGAAGAAAACACAGAGATTCAAAACATGACTTTCTAAAGAAAAATAAGTTAATGGAAGTCTTGTTCAAGCCTCTTGGAATTTCGGCTAGGTAATTTCGATTGGGACATTTTGAAGGGAAGGATAGTTGATTCTATGATTCTATGATTCTATGATATTGAAGGCAAATGTCACCTGAGTTTCACTCTGCTGTGGCCTACTACAATAGAAACATCAAGGAAAGCAGTAGCCCATTCCTCATCTACACATGATTGATTTGATGTGAATGAATCAGAGTAACTAAGCAGACTTCACGTCATTATGTAAGTTTTGACTACCTGTCACTGACTTTTAGTGTTACAAAACTTGGAGAATTGTAGTCCACGGTTACATATGCTGTAAAGATGGCTAACGGTTTCAGTTTGCACATGTCAGATTTAGTTAATTGCTTGTTCTTCTATTTTTTTTTAACATATTTCAAATTTACAAATAAACCTACACTTCTCTGTAGGTATTTTAATGTTGAAACACAGTCTTTTCCTCAGAAAACATACCCCTTGCAGCTAAAAGTTCTTGCACAGTGCACACAGCAGACTGCAGAGTGCCTCAGTTTTACTAGGTTTTGTTGGAAAATAATCTCTACAGAAACTTCTTGAGAGGAAGGGTCTTCAGCGTAGCCCCAAGACCTGATTTCTCTGGTTTTGAGTAGGTATGACTCTGTACTCCTCACCTGGTAGAAAAGAACTCTAGCCATCGTATCAACATTGCCAATAACAAAACTACAGTTGAACAGCTTCAACAGGAGAGATAGCAATTTATGCTACTGACAAGAGACAGCAAGAGAACATGGTCTAAAAGCTCCATGTCTCTCATGTCTGTAACTGTCCTTAGTTCTGGGTTATTGGATAATCCAGGGTCACATGCCTTTTGTTTTGTTTGGTTTTGTTTTGGTTTTTTATTGCGTTTTGGTGGGGGTTTTTTTGTTGGTTTGGGGTGTTTTTTCAGTAACAAATCAAGAATTTTTATTTTACACCTACAGTGAAATGAAAACAAATTGCAGAACTTTGTTTTCTTTCTTTTCTTGTTTTTAATCAGAAATCTTGTTTCCAAATACTTGTATCAGAGTCTGACTATTCTCTTATTTGACTGACAGCTATACTTGAGCAAATCTTAATTTCATACTAATTGTACCAGTTGTGTTAATTTTGCCTGAGGCTGTCCCAAAGGATAGGAAGTTGTGATGTCCTTCAAAATCTTTATGTAAAAAAGAAAAGATATTTTGAACCAGGCTTTCACTGATATTTATTTTTCTACTTTTATTAGTAGTAATTATCTACTACTGTAATGAAGACTTACATTTTTAAAAAGTCTTGTGTATTATACTTTTTGCACCTCACTTATCTCATTTGATCGAAGTACACAAGTTTCACTTGTTTCACTTTCTAGTTCCCAGTGATGAAGGGTACAGAAAGCATTTTTATTTTCTCAAACTTATGTAAAAACTGCTGGCCTATGAATTCTAATTCAAAATTAGTACTACTACTTTAACCTTACCTGAACTTAGAATATACAAATAACTATACTGGATCAGATCAAGTAACCGCTTAGCATAGTATCCCATCTCACACATACACAATAGTTGAGTCTCAGGAAAGACTCTAAATATAAAATAAATGCATTGTGGTACTGTGCAGAAGATTCTTATTCTGCAATGATTTTCAGCAAGTTTTCTTCCCTAGAGCTTGTGTCTTTCCATCTAACAGATTTCAGTGAATTTCTCTTCCATGACCATATCCAATCATTTTTGTAATACATGTAAAATTGCAATAACCACTGCATCCTGGAGAAAGGAGTTTCACAATGTAATTATTTAGTGCACTTCAAGATTCTTAGGCATATGTTTCAATAAAGGAAAGGAATTGCACTATAAGTTATTAGGAAAGTCATAATAATTGGAGATGGGGATGATCTTATCCAGTTTTTGCTGTTCAAAAATGAGGAGTTGGTCCACAATAGCTGTTTACATTCTAGTTATGGACAATGATGAGAGAGGGGGCACTGCACAGGACAAGTCTTTTCACATAGCTCTCTCTTACCATTGAATGAATGACCCTGTACATAGCTCTATTTCTCTCTCTCCATTAACTAAAACTGGAGCTAGGACAATCAACAAAAGTTTTGGTGAGGTGCCAGCAATTTTAATCGAGGGAATGTAAACGGGGTGAATCATTCCCCATATGACTTCGGACAGGATGAGTCTTCATTTGACCTCAAAAATATCTAAAACTCCAAATATGAAATGAACTATTATTTGTGCTACTTAGCCTATATATACCACTTAAAGTCTGAATGTATTGTCAAGTATTTCAGAATGGATCAGGAAAGTATCATATCTTTTTGCCAAAGGAGTATACAGGAACCTCATTATTGCCAATGGAGAAACTTTGCATTTAAATCTCAGTAGATGGGCATTATCTTACATCTTTAATTCATCTTGAAAGAGGGAGATATTGATGTGACAAAATTATTTTAATTAAAGATTGTTCTATGTTATTCAAAACTGATTTGGATATCTTGAATTGGAGAAATCCTAAATTTACTTGCACAGGTTTGGCACAACCTTCTGAGACATAGTTTTGAAAGCCTTTTTGCTACCTCTTATTCTTTCAAAACACTTCATAGGGTAATCTCATTATACAGGATAGCATTTGCAATTAATAGATTTTCTGGGATTATCAAGAGGGTTTTAAAGCAACATAAATGAGGGAAAATGGCACTATGACAATCAAGTTGCACATGCTTAAGTATTAAAGCCAGCCTGTAGGCTCCTTATTACGACAAATCCCTTCACAAACAATAATGCAAGGAAGACATCCATTAAGGGAAGCATCTGAGCATGGCATTTAGGATATCTAATTGAGGTATTTAATTTGTACGTAAATTTTTAAAATCTTAAAATAATTGTGTAAGCTGTAGATCTCTTGCTTAAATGCCTGAAATAATGTGTAATGAAGAACCCAAGCTGAAGCTATTTTATGATAGAAGAAAAAATATTTTTGTTTCGTTAATTTAATACAGGATCTTAACACAACAGATGATAAAACATAATTCATTGACATTAGCAGTCCTTTAGGTATTGAATTTATGATCTTTCTATATTTATCTTTCTAGTTACCTTTAAAACTACCCTGAAATCAAGAAAAAATAAATGCTTTTTCAAAGAATTATTTACAAAATTTTCAAATCTGAAATAGAAATAAAAACATTTAAACGATTTAAGCATAGTTGTTGTGTCATCCATCAGTAGCCAGATCTCAAAATACAGAAACTGAAAAAAGAGATATTTATGATGATAAGTTATCCAATTTAAATCAAGATGTGAAAATCTTACTTTTTTTTTTTCTTTTTTAAGATTCAGTATAAAAATTATAGAGATAGGGAAATATATGGTAGAAAAATATAGATTGCTAGTTAAATAATGTAGACATCAAATAACAGAAATAAAAGCCAAAGAAAATCTTGTTAACTAATGGAGATCGTGAAAGAAGAATGTATTTTAGAATATAATATGAACAAAAAAGAACGTCTGCTAGCTGCAGATGGTAAAAATATAAATAGAGACCTAGAAAAAGCAGAAATATACAATGTATATTTCTGTTCTGTATTTGGAATGAAGTAGGTGGATGTATCCATCCCATCTGACACTGTGGATAAAATATAAAGTTTACCATCTGTAACAAAGGGAGATGTGAGGCAGCATCTAAGGGCTGAGAAATAGCATTACAGACAGAGGTGTAAGCAGATCAGTGTGGCCATCTTGGCAAAAGGGAGAAAGAGGGGCACTTCACCTTTATTTGAAATCACTTACACAAGAATAAATATAAGTTACTCGGCAGCCTTTCATTTTTACCAGCCAAAGCATAACAAAAGTCAACTAGGCATGTAAATTAACAAAGTTCATCACTGGAAAAAGAATCTGATTTCTCAGAAAAGAGAATAATTAAACAGAGAATTGCATGCAATGGGATGTTTAGTCTCCAAAAGCCAAGGAATTTAATATTAACATAAGTAATTTAATTCTTGTTGCCAAGAGAAATGCCAGAACCATATGCTCTGGGATAAAGAATAGATGTGATTCTGGGTTGTTCTGGTAGATCTCCCTGTTTCAATATCTCTCAAGTCTATTATCTTCAGAGGTTTGACTGCCCTTAGCGAATATTATGTGTTTGTTAAGAGTTTGTTACTTGACGATTGAAGCCCAATGTGGAGGAGGTGCAAGGTACACGGGGAACTTTCAGCTGGTGACCTAATTGTTCCTTCTGGCAAAATACAGGATGAAGATGCAACTTCTGGTTTCGGAATTTTTCAGGATGTTAAGTGGAAAACAGAATCTCCCTTTCTGGAGCAGTAGAATGTACATAGTGATGCCTCTGAGGGGATTGCAGAGTTAGATTCTAGATATTTCTTCACATCCAGACAAGTTACACAACTATACACCTCTTTAGAGTGACTCTCTAATATGCATACACTCCCTATGGTTAATATTGACAATATTAGTTAGGGTTAAGCATTCATTTCCTATGTTAATGTTAAGAGAATTGCTGTAATATTAGAAGACATTCATAATTTTATTTTTAAAATGTGGGGGAAGAAAATAAATAAAAGAAAACAAAAAAAAAAAGCCAAAGCACTTATCAAAGTCACCGTGCTGGTTGGATTCTTTCAAATCCCTTGAGGGTTTGGATGTATTAGTCTGGTGGTGGTGTTGTTTTCTGGGGCTGCATTAATTTGATCCATTCTTTTAGAACATGTGTATAACACTACAAAAAAGTATTATTGGTTTATAAATTACACTTGTTGTTTCAGGGCGATAAACAGAATGATGAATGCAGTCTTTGTTCAATCACCTTTTTATTCATGAAAGGCAAAACCATGGATTCTAAAAACATTTATCTACATCAGGAGTAAGCCATAAACCTTTCAAAAATGCTCCCAGTAATCCAGGAAGGAGCTGCTGATTACTGTTATAACAAAGAGGATTCAATAATGCTAATGACTTTTCTTATGATAATCAATAACCTGGTGGAAGCTGTTTGAATCTTAACGAATCTCTCAGATATAGCCCCCTTCTTGCAAATATAGAAATGGTTAGTGTGCATTCTTGAGAATGCTTGACCCTATAAGATTAATCATGGAAAGATGGACATGTTTCCATGAATGAGAGCTTCACGGTCAGGGCAGATGAGCCTGAAAGAAAAGTTTCTAATTTCAAAGTTGGGAATTCAGCCTGTTGTTTACTTAAGCGGTTTTTGCTTTCTGTCTCCTGAACTACTGGGGGCAGATTCAGAAATCAATTACATCTAAAAAATGTAAGGTTAGTTACCTGATCTTTAGACCCTAAGATGAGTATGGTAATATCTGGTCTTAGTTCCTGGTTTTGCTGTAAATTATCAACGTGATTTGGGATTAAGCATTTTCCGAACTCAGATTTCCTTCCTGGATGCCTGGGCAGGGTGGGATACATTTTAGTCAACTTTAGCTGTATACGACTGGACAGTTCAAGTCAGTTAAAAGTGGTGTAGATGTGCCTTCCAGGGGCCATTTATCCACCTGTCTTAGATAAATATTTTAGGGAGTAATGAGTAATCTTCTTGAGGGTCGTACTGATTAAAGGTGTAACAAATTACTAATTTATGATCAATACCTTTTAGATTGTAAAAGTTATGTAGTATTTAATCCTGTTCATGATGTGCATGCTGTGGCCTCAACAGCATTCAGATAAATAAGAATGCTCCTGTAAGACACTCAACTTATATATCGCTTATATATAACGAGATACTGCAAAGATTTAAAGTTATCTATATTCATATCAAAGCAATGGAGAATTTATTAATTTCTGAAATTCTGATTAAGATTTCAGAAAGCAGATAAGTCAAAGTAAACTATTCAAATTCAGTAATGCTAAAATATCAAAATAAAATTGATTTTTGAATGCAAGTTATCTTAACTTTCTGATTCATCTGTATTTATTTACATATAGAGACAAAACTCAGTCAGTTTGAGGTAAAACATAAATTGAAATACCAAAATTTCCACTCCATAGAGAAATATTCACTTTCTTATATATCTGATTACACAAACTAGTATAATCTCTAGACATAATGTTTATCCTGATATTTGGCTTCTGTTTCCCATTTGGTTCATTCAAGGTTTATTTTCTGGGGTTTTTTTAGATTATTGTTTGTACTGTAAATCTGAACTGCAAAATTGTCCTGAAAGGACATCAAATCTGACAAAAACCTACCCTTCTCCAGGTAGTTTTTGCAGGGATAATAAATGTCACTAGCCAACCTAATACACGTTACTACCATAAATGTTATCATCATCACTTTGAATTTAATCAAAGTCCAAGGGCAAGATTTTTTTTTTCCATTTTTTTTCCATCCTTTCAATATTTCTAGATTATTATGACCCTCCTCTACTTTTCTTTCCTTCAAATGGGATCATTGAGTTCTGCAGAAACTGCCTAAATACAAGCAGATAGGGCCTCAATCTGCAAACTATGTGCTATAACTAATGCCCCAAATCCTTATCCTGTATGGGGATTCCCATGTTCTTATATGAAAATTTAGATTAACATACATAACTCATTGGCTGTCAAACAGATCCACAAAAGTTGAGAACTCAACTTGTCTATTTTACATAAAGGGATAAATCATTGATATGAAAGAGATTAACCTTGGGGAATAATCCCGGTTTTTCATTTCTGCAGAGAATCACAACTTGACTGATTAATTCATTAAGTGGTTGTTTTGATTTGCTTTTTTTTTCATAGAACGGTGTCATTACTGATGGTGTCTTTTCCACCTCCATGCCTCAGGCCTCTTTTTGCAAACTGTATGCTTCTTAAAAATATCTGAAGAAAGGAGTTACCTCTTCAGTTCTTTCATTTTTCTTTTGTTTGGGGGGCGGGGTTCAATTAACTACGTTCCTACTAGCCAAATGAACAGCTAAGGATCATTACACCATTCTTGCCATATCTTAAAATCTGTATTTATCTTATAAGACTTGTGTAAGTAGAGAATTTTTGCTAATGCTACACCACACATATGGAACACCAAGGGAATAAGTGCCTTACCAATGTCCACTCAGTGGTGGAGACTGTCGTGGTTTTGTTTAGTGAGGGGGGCCTAAGGTGGCAGCTTCTGTAGGAAACTGCTAGAAGTCGCTCCCCTTTGTTCAGTGGACTCGGCCGGGCCTAGGATGGACCCGCTGCTGGCCAAGGCCAAGCCAATTGGTAGCAGAATGTCCTGTGATAACACCTCTGTAATAACGTATTTAAGAAGGGGAAAATAGAAAAAGAAAAGAAGAGAAGATGTGAAGCAGCTGAGTGGGGGCAGAGGCCCAGAGTGGGAGGCACAGGCCTCCAGGGCTTTGCAGGCCTCACCCTCTGGCCTCTCGCCAGTTAGCCGACTCGGCCCAATTCGACCCAGCCTGGATGCAAAAGGTGGAGAGGAGATGAGGTGGATGATGTGAAGAGATCCTAAGGGGCTTCTGCCAGACTGTTGTGAAGTACTTTTCTTGTGAGAGGAACAGCTGCAAACACCAAGGTCAGTGAAGAAGGAGGGGGAGGAGTAATGTGGCTCCTGGCCAAGATTCCCCTGCAGCCTGTGGTGACGACCATGGTGGAGCAGGTTGTCCCCCTGCAGCCCATGGAGGTCCACGGAGGAGCAGAGATCCACTTGGAGCCTGTGAAGGACCCCACACCGGGGGAGGTGGATGTCTGAATGTGGCTGTGGCCCATGGAGAGCCCGCTGGCACAGCCGTTCTGGAGAGACTGCACTCCGTGGAAGAGATGACCTACGCTGGAGCAGTTTAATGAAGGACTGTGGAGTATGGGTGGGACCCCACACTGGAGCAGGGGAGGGATGTGAGGAGTTGTCGTAGTTCAGCCCCGATCCGGACCAGACTACGCAGTCTCTCTCTCACTCCCCCCACCCTCCAAGAGAACAGGGAGAGATAATTTAAGAAAAACGGCTCAAGGTTTGAGATAAGGACACAGAGAAATCCTTAAAGTTACCGTCACAGGCAAAACCAGACTCGACTTGGGGAAAAACTATTCATTTATTACTACAACTACCAGGATAATGAGACAGAGAAACAAGATAAACCTCCTCCACCCCTCCCTCTTCCCAAGCTTAACATTATCTACCTTCCCCCCGAGCGGCACAGGGGGGAAGAGGGAATGGGGGTCTCAGTCAGTCCATTATGCGTTGCTTTACGCCGCTGTTTCACAGTTGGGGGAAGAACTCCTCACATCCCTCCCTGGCAAAAGGTCAGAGGGTGAGGCCTGCAAGGTCCGGAGGCCTGCACCTCCCCCTCTGCGCCTCTGCCCCCGCTCAGCTTCGTCACATCTTCTCTTCTCTCTTTTTTTTTCCTGTTTTCCCCTTCTTAAATACGTTATTGCAGAGGTGTTATCATGGGACATTCTGCTCCCAATTGGCTTGGCCTTGGCCAGCAGCGGGTCCGCCCTGGGCCTGGCCGAGTCCACTGAACAAAGGGGAGCGACTTCTAGCAGTTTCCTACAGAAGCTGCCACCTTAGGCCCCCCTCACTAAGCAAAACCACAACAGGAGTTCTTCTCCCAACTGCGAAGCAGCGGCGTAAAATATTGCATGACGAACTGACCGCAACCCCCATTCCCTCTTCCCCCCTGTGCCACTCAGGGTGGGGAAGGTAGTAGAGATAATGTTAAGCTTGGGAAGAGGGAGGGGTGGAGGAGGTTTGTCTTGGTTCTCTATCTCATTATTCTGATAGTTTTAGTAATAAATGAATAGTTTTTCCCAAGTCAAGTCTGATTTTGCCCATGACGGTAACTTTAAGGATTTCTCTGCGTCCTTATCTCAAACCTTGAGCCGTTTTTCTTAAATTATCTCCCCCTGTTCTCTTGGAGGGTGGGGGGAGTGAAAGAGAGACAGCGTAGTCTGGTCCTGATCGGGGATGAACTACAACAGAGACCAAATAAAAAATAAATTACTACAAAAGCCATTAATAAACATTTAAAATAAAAATAAAAATCAACAAAGCAACAAAGAAACCAACAAAAAAAAAAAAGGAGAAACATGTTAGAAGTACTTATTAATTATAATTACTGAATAGTAATTACTTAGAAGTAATTATTAAGAATTATTAAGCAATAGTGAAATTGCCCTTTTTAGCAGGGCCTGCTGTGATAGGACAAGGGGTAATGGTTTCAAAATAGAGGGAGGTAGATTTAGATTAGATGTATGGAAGAAATTTTTTACAATGAGGGTGATAAAGCACTGGAACAGGTTACTCAGAGAGGTGGTGGATGCCCCATCCCTGGAAACACTGGATGGTGCTCTGAGCAGCCTGATCTGGCTGAAGGTGTCCTTGTAAGGTGGTCGGACTAGATGGCCTTTAAAGGTCCCTTCCAATGCAAACTATTATACGGTCTTATTCAATTATTCTATTCCATGATTCTACATGAATATTGATTTTGCTAAGGAACTAAAGGCAAATTGAGGATAGGCCTTCCAGAAACAGAGCCAGGATTCCTTCCAAATCCCGCCTTGGACTTTGTTGATGAATATGAGATATTCTGGAAAAAATATTTTTAGCGAAATAAAATACCTTTGTCCACTATTTTTTTTTTAATAAGACCATGGAGAAATTAAGATGATTCATCTGGAATCCATTAAAAGTTTAAAAGCCTAACCACCTGATTGGAATTACTGAAGTCATAGAGTTCCATTCAGAGTTATTGCCTGACTGAATCTTGCCAGATCTCATAATGTGGTATATCCCGCAACCCTGTATGTCTAACCAGTCTGCTTGCATGTAAGGGAGAAGCTGCTGTACTTTTTCTCTCTGAAAGTGGTACAGATCTGGCAGTGAGACCTTGCTTTTTATTCCTTAATAAATTTCCCATGAGACTTCAGCAAAAAATAACAAATAAAAAATAAATAAGGCCTTGTAGCAGGCCATTAAACCAAATCTGATTAGGATGCCAAGGGTGTCTTTCCTTTCCGTTTTTCTAGAAAGGTTAGTATAGCTCTAGAGTAAGCAGCTTAAATGGTCTCATTACTTACTCTTAGCAGTAAACAACGTATCAACAATATGAAACTGAATACTATTAGCTATTCTGTCCTGTCCATCATGTATCTAATAATGCCTACTCACTGTAGCTTGTGCACAATATATTTTCTGTGCCCTTAAAGGTGAGAGTATAATAATAAATTGGATTGTTTTCTGAATTAAGCTATCTTTGATATTAGCTATTTCATCTGCTTGAATATACCAAAGCAAATTTATGATGATTAATTGTATTACAATGAACACCAAAGCACGTAATAATGATTTGCTACTTCTTATAAAGCTTTGCCAATATTTTGTAAACCCAGGCGACATGATATGCAAGAAATCCAATGAAAAGCTCTTAAACAAACAAAGGGGAAGGGAAGAAAGGACAAGTCTTGCAATGCTAAACATTTCTAAGGACAAACAGAGGCCACAGGAACTTTTCTTTCCATGTCAAAAGTTTGCCAGCTTAGCTACCATTAAAATTAAGCAAGGAAGAAGAGGACAGCTGATAAGAATTGATAGGCATTTTCACTCAGTATTCAAGCTTTTATTCAAACAGAATCTTACCAAGTTACTGTACTACTCCACTTTTTTTTTTTACTCTAAGTTCTTGTTTTTGTTCTTGTCATCATTAGGGCTGTTCTCTTTTTAATCTTTCTCTGTTTGAACTTCTCTTGAAATTATATATTAAAAATGTATTAAAATGTGAGAAGTCAAATCAGTATCTACTTCAACAACTTCAGTAAGATTCAGTAAGTTACTCTCATATTCAACTCTATAACTACTACATAAGTGGGGGAAAAAAAAATATCACCCAAAAAGTATACTGTCCTGAGTTGGAGGCTACTCTGTTGAGTAGTTACTCAGGTGGAATTACTACTGAAAAACATTTTCTTTAGGATTTGACAGGCATATGGCTTTTGAACTAGAGTGAACTTCCTTTCCTGCCCTTACCAAATAAATATATAAGAGGAAGGAGTTAAGCAAAATTTTCAGCTCACACTCTAAATCCTACAGTTTAGAAAAATCTTGCTAGAAGTCTACTTTTGGAGCCGAGAACCTATACCACTTCAAAGATTTATTCAGAGTCATAATATATCATTACAAAGGATACACTCTAGTACTTTAGGTAAAGCGTACTGTTATATTTCAGGAAAGTAATGTGGGCCAGGAAATCATGGTGTAAAAGGAACACATCAACTGCTGTAACCTTTCTGGCTCTCTGGCTGTCATACCTATGGAGCGTTTATCACCTCAGCTGTTCAGATGGGATGCAAATACGTTAAGGGGATGAAATTTCTATATTATTTCCTTAATTTTCCTAGTAGGCATTCAGACTTTTACTACTGAGTTGATTGTGCAATCTATACTAAAACAAATACAATGTCAACAATTAAGTACAGGAAATAATTAGAAACTATTTTAAAATAATGAAATTTACAGAGTTGATTATATACTTGCTATCTAACACATTGAAGATTGAGGAGTAAGAGAGGAAGGAAGGAAGGAAGGAAGGAAGGAAGGAAGGAAGGAAGGAAGGAAGGAAGGAAAAAGGGGAGGGAGGAAGCAAGAAGAAATACAGACAAAAGAGAAAGAGAGAAAGAAAGAAAGAATGCATGAAAGAAAGAAAGAAAGTGAGTGTCCTGGTTTTGGCTAGAATGGACCTAACTTTCTTCCCAGTAGCTGCTGTGTTTTGGATTTAGTATGGGACTTGGTAGGTGAAGAATGTAGGTAATACACTGATGTTATTAGTTGTGCTAAGAGATCAAGAACTTTTTCCAGTTTCCCAGGTTTTATTAATGTGCAGGTCCAGGAAGCTGGGAGGGGTATAGCCAGTACAGCTGACCCAAACTGGCCAAAGTATTTCATATCATAGACACTATGCTCAGTGTATAAGTGGGGGATGGCCAGTGGGCAGTTTTCTCTCTCTTTTTCTTGAGAAATCACTGTTCCAAGATTACTGGTCGAGATCTTTCCGAGATAGTTCTTGATTCCATTCTGTGACTGCTGCTCAGGATGGGCTATATCAGTCATCAGGCTGGCAGACAGCGAGACATCATGTATTGTTCATAGAAACTGTGTGTCTTTCATATTGTATATTCTATTAATATATTTACTCATATGGTTATTATCTCTTCCTTTGCTGTCCTAGTAAACTGTCTTTTTCTCAAACCATAAGTTTTCTTACTTTTACACTTCTGATTCTCTCCCCGATCCCACTAAAGAGGGGGAGGTTGAGTGAGCAACCTTGTGGTACTTAGTTGCTAAGTTGGGTTAAACCATGACAGATGGGAAGGACGGTAGGAGGGAAGAAAAGAAGAAAAAAGGTAAAGGAAGAAGGAGAGAGAAAAGACATTTTTTACAGTTGATAGTAGCTACCATGTCAAGAGGTAGTAAAAAAATAAAGATGAAACGAGGGGAAACCACCCAATTTATTTCAACTGAAGAGTTAAAAAAGAGGGGAGATCCCCATGGAACTGAAAGAAAAACCTACCCCATAATATCTGCATATTGTAGTATA
>WHYT01015817.1:104723-126410 GCA_009806455.1 Tetrax tetrax
GGAGGAAGGGAGGGAGGGAAGGAAGGAAGGAAGGAAGGAAGGAAGGAAGGAAGGAAGGAAGGAGGGAAGGAAGGAAGGAAAAAGGGGAGGGAGGAAGCAAGAAGAAATACAGACAAAAGAGAAAGAGAGAAAGAAAGAAAGAATGCATGAAAGAAAGAAAGAAAGTGAGTGTCCTGGTTTTGGCTAGAATGGACCTAACTTTCTTCCCAGTAGCTGCTGTGTTTTGGATTTAGTATGGGACTTGGTAGGTGAAGAATGTAGGTAATACACTGATGTTATTAGTTGTGCTAAGAGATCAAGAACTTTTTCCAGTTTCCCAGGTTTTATTAATGTGCAGGTCCAGGAAGCTGGGAGGGGTATAGCCAGTACAGCTGACCCAAACTGGCCAAAGTATTTCATATCATAGACACTATGCTCAGTGTATAAGTGGGGGATGGCCAGTGGGCAGTTTTCTCTCTCTTTTTCTTGAGAAATCACTGTTCCAAGATTACTGGTCGAGATCTTTCCGAGATAGTTCTTGATTCCATTCTGTGACTGCTGCTCAGGATGGGCTATATCAGTCATCAGGCTGGCAGACAGCGAGACATCATGTATTGTTCATAGAAACTGTGTGTCTTTCATATTGTATATTCTATTAATATATTTACTCATATGGTTATTATCTCTTCCTTTGCTGTCCTAGTAAACTGTCTTTTTCTCAAACCATAAGTTTTCTTACTTTTACACTTCTGATTCTCTCCCCGATCCCACTAAAGAGGGGGAGGTTGAGTGAGCAACCTTGTGGTACTTAGTTGCTAAGTTGGGTTAAACCATGACAGATGGGAAGGACGGTAGGAGGGAAGAAAAGAAGAAAAAAGGTAAAGGAAGAAGGAGAGAGAAAAGACATTTTTTACAGTTGATAGTAGCTACCATGTCAAGAGGTAGTAAAAAAATAAAGATGAAACGAGGGGAAACCACCCAATTTATTTCAACTGAAGAGTTAAAAAAGAGGGGAGATCCCCATGGAACTGAAAGAAAAACCTACCCCATAATATCTGCATATTGTAGTATAGTGCATTTTGCTGTGAATTTAGTGAATTTTTACTACCTTTGTCAGCCCATATACTTAAGAAAAAGTCTTCTGAGCAGAAGGGCAAGACAGTCTCACTGGCTTGGGAAAATGTGCTTTCTTTGTCAGTGTCTGGCCTTGGTCAAACACGAAAGAATTACAGTTTAGAGAGACAGAGCAGACACGATAATGCAGAGTCATTTTGTGTATATGGGTGTTCCTTTTGTTTAGTGGTGGGGCTATTGTGGCAGCTTCAGTAAGAAGCTGCTAGAAGTTTCCCCTTTGTCTAGTGGGACTCCGCTGGGTCTAAGGCGGACCCACTGCTGGCCAGGGCGGACCCAATTGGTGATGGAATGTTCCCTGTTAATGTCTCTGTAACAACCTATTGAAGAAGGGGAAAAATAACTTTTTTTTAAAAAAAGATGTCAAAAAGCAGAAGTGGGAAGCAGAGAAGGGGAGGCGTGAGCCTTGTGGGCCTTGCGTCCCTCACAAATAGTCATGTAGAGTGTCCACTCATGCCTGGAACAACCACTTGAGGAATTATTTAGTCTATTGGCCTCTGATCTGTGCCTTTGTATTATCATGTTAGCACCAGGGTCTCATATCAGTCTTCAGTGTCCCTCACTACTTATCATTTAGTTTATTTTCCTTTAAAACAAAGAAATAGATAAGCATGTTTTATTTTAAACTGGATACCTCTAGCTGAAATTAGAAATGCCAAAGAACTGATGTGGAGCAACGAATCTCTACTTTATTTTGCACAAATAGGGAACTAGATTTTGCTATGTTTAAAAGAACACAATTCTATTGACTCCCCAGTTCAAATTCATTTACACAAGGATGAGTTTGGTTTGCATTTTTATTCTGACAAGCCTTTTTCTTTTGTCTTTTGATTCTGTTTTACCCCCACACTCTCTAAATGTGAAGGAGAGATCAGTATCAAGCAATCTTTAGCAAGCTTGGTATCTATTGTGCATTTATTTACTTTATGAAATACATAATAACTTCTCTCTTTCAAATGAAGCAGCTTCATTCCCTCTGTCTCTTCTCCTTCGGAAATCCCCTGAACTATGGCTACTCTCTACCTGAACAATAAAGAAGAACACTTGGCAGCCATATCTATATTTTGTTTCTTATGTTTTCAAAAAGTGTCTGTATTGTATTAGGCACATCATTTGTGCGTGATTCTCTTTCACCAGCTGTATATTGATATTATCCTGCTCAAAAACTATGTGCCAACATTAATTCTTTAATCACTGTAAATTACATTGAGAACCTACTGTGAAGATGTGTCCATGTGTACCCAAGATGCAGAATAGGTACAGATGCTTATAAGCAATCAGATTGCAAGGGATTAATGAAATACTGTTTGTCGGCTGAGGTGGAAGGACTTGATATATTGCTTTAGTAGGCCTAGAGGGTAAAAAAGCAAACATAAAATCTAAACTTTGACTGGATGATAGCAGAACATATTTAGGAAAAAAAAGTATCAAGATGAGGAATTTGAATACCTTAATTCACGTTTTGGCTCTGCCAAATGTATTTTTTTTTTTCATATTTTGGACAAGTTAATGTGTCTTTTAGCTTTCCATCCAGAAGGAGTTAAGCTTTTTGCAAGGTAAATCAATTAACACAAGAAGAATATTCAGGTACTATAATAAATGGATGAAAAGAGGTAAGTTTTTCTAGTCTTGATGGACAGAGAAAAATGTAACTTTATCTTTCTGTTGACTTTTGATTGACTTTGGAGCAGGTCGATAATCAGCTCTGTTCAAATAAAGAAAATGTTTCTCTGTAGATAATTAGAAAGTAGAACAACCCTGCACAAATATAGAAAAAATCTTCAAATTACATCACCTTGGCTACTAATAGGGGTTTTTTACAAATTTTTGTAGGACACCTCATAAATTGTGGATAAGACAATCAGATGAGGAATTTTCCTTCTACTCCAGATTCCTGCTGGCAAACGTTACCTTGAGTTTATTCTGGTTTTTGTTAATCCTCTGTTATTTAGTCCTAACTCTTCCTTACATTTTGTAGATACCTTGCTGTCTTCAGACAGCTGCAAATTCCTAAATAGCCCTAGTTAATAATAGAATGTTAATAATTCGATTTACTGACATTTTACAGCCCACTACCTCTAAGTACAGGAGTCCAGAAAATTTTTTATCATAGATTCAAGGCAGGTGGTGTCTGTTTCCTGAATAACAGCTATTACTGGCAAAGGATTGTCCTTCCCAGGGTAAGTAATGGCCTCCTTATATCACTCCCCCTCTACAGTGATGCTATAAAACTCCACATCCACACTGCATCAACAGACCCCATTCTCCCTCTGTCCTGAGTCTAGATAATAACATTTTAAATTAGAGAACTTTAATTTAATCATTTCACTGTTGAAATCTGTATGCAGATGACTGAATACATATTAAAGACTAAACAAAGACAAAATTAAAGATTGTACCAAAAAAAAATAGAAGAAGTATCATTCATCTATTCCCAAAAAAGATGTCTAATTTTTCTAAGTATCTATGTTCAGTATCTTCTGTGCCAGGAAATTATTGCAAGTTATAAGGTAATAATAATATTATTATTTAGTATTGTTTAGTATTTATCCACTACCATGGTGTTCATGCCCCAGGAATGTAATAGAATCAGAAAATCAGCTATGCACTGTAAAAAAAAATCATCCAGAGAAGATAATCTATTGTCTCATGGAATTACTACCTACATATTAAGAGTCTCAATGGAGATGACAATTTAGACTACAGCCCTTGGCTGGAAACATTGAGAAATGTTGAAAAGACAATGAAAAATTTGAGTGAGTCACCTTGTGGGATTTGGTATTACATTCAAATATCTGTGAGACTCATGTTAGACTGGTATTCAAGCTCCCAGTGTTGCCACTGGACATTTAGTCGTGAATGTACAGTTCAACCATTGCAAATGTCTAGTGACATTTTAGATGTTCTACTGATACTCTAGAAACAAAACAGGTCTTCAAGATGCCTGGTATTATATCTTCTAACCATGAACTGATGTTGCAGATAGTCTGGAGATATGGTGGACCTCTTGGAGCGAGTCCAGAGGAGGCCACGAAGATGATCAGAGGGTTGGAGCACCTCTCCTGTGAGGACAGGCTGAGAGAGGCCCAACATGGACCCCTGAGGAACGCCACTCGTGACCGGTCTCCATTTGGACATTGAGCCATTGGCCACCACTCTTCAGCAGGGCCTGTTGTGACAGGATGAGGGTTAATAGTTGTTAAAGTAGAGGGAGGTAGATGTCCCTGCTCCTTGCAGGGGGGTTGGAGTAGATGACCTTTAAAGATCCCTTCCAACCCTAACTATTCTATGACTCTATATGGCTCCCGATGCTTGTATATGAACTACATAGTTTACCCAGCTAACTGATTGCTTAATGAACTTACTGTCCAGTCAGGTCACTGGAGCTAATTTCTATGGAATGTCTGCATAGCTGTGTAGACTGTAATGTGTCTCCGGGACTGGACTCAATGTCAGAGTCTCTAATAGGTCTAGATAACTAGGATATGTGTAGACATCTATAAAGCAGAAACTTAAATTTAAGTCTTTGAATCTGGACTTGAACATTACCCAAGAAATATTTTATTTTCTACCAAGGTGCAATTAGATTTACTTGTTCAATTAGACTAAGATATTTTGGGGGAAAAAAAAAAGTCTTTACAAAGGGAATATTTAAAGTTTGTTTATTTTGATATATACCTCTCTGCAGCATGGAAGATCCCTCTTACCATCTTTGAGTACTTCTGAATATATTAAAAAAACCCCACTGTAACTGCTAATGCAGCATCTCTCCACTTTCATAGCAGAAATTAATCAATGTATAAAAATAAATTATTACAGAATTACACAGTAAATTATTTGTCTTTAGCCAGTCAATATTAATTCTTACATAAAGGCATGGCTATTGCAAATGCAGCCGAAAGGCCAGCCAGTCTGAGCTTCTTGATGTCAAGAACAAAGCAAATTACAAATAAGTCAATTAGATAAAAAGTTAAAGTTATGACAATGCCTTTCACTGAGACGCAAATAAAAGCAAGTTATCTGTCTGTAATGGTCTGTAATGGAACCTACTTTGAATAAGTTAGGTATTTAATTTGTGTCTAACTTTCAGGTGTTTTCTTTGTTTTTGAAGGCCTGCAGGAAAAGATTCTATCCATTCAACATAGATGCCTAACTGTAGCCAGGCAGAATCTCCTTTCGGATGCTTTTGAATGTCGTTCCTCCTGTACTGCTACACAGCAAGCTTGGGAAATTTTTTTTCTGCCCATTGGGCAGAGAATTTTCTTTTTGAAAGGATTTCCAGAAGCTAAGTTTCCTTAAAACACAGATGCGGAGCATCAAAAAAAAGTCCAGCTTACAGAACAAAGGAGTTAAAGACCATCTAGAAGAAAACTAACATTCTCAATTGACCAACATTTGATGATTGTCCAGACCTTTGAACAAGCCATTTTGAACAAAAAGGGAATAAGCTGGCTTAAAACTGTCTAGGATAGTATCATGCTAGCTATGAAACATAGACCTTTCTCAGAAGCTCTGTCACTTGGATGGTGGATGATTTTGCCAACTCCCATAAAACTTGGTGTTTAAAAAATCTTCATCAGCTCTGGAGCTATAAGAATTCAGCAGCATATCTCGACAATTTGTGCATTAAAACTAGTTAAAAGTAAATTACTTTCTGGAGAAAAATGGATGTGCTGCATTCATTTCAGATTTAGAACAAGTAATCCTTTATATTTCACTCTGGCTGCAGAGGGTGTAGTGCTTCTGGGCCACAGGGCTGAACTGCCTGTATGTTTCTTGCATCAATAAAATAAATATATTTATTTATTTTAAGTCATTGCCAAGTGTACTACAGGGACACTTTTATCAAATAAATCCAGATCAAATAAATCCAGATCAAATAGATCCAGTCCTTTCACACACTTCAGAAAAGTCTGAATCTTGACCCTTGAATCATGGCCTGCATTTCACATCAAAGGGCAGTCTGTATGGTTTTAGACACTGAAAAGTTATAGGGCAAAGCATCAGCTTCACTCCCTGCCCCTTCATCGCACACATATACACTCCATCATCATATAGCAAAAACTGTTCTCCACAGATCGTTTCTAAGAGCAAGAGCGAAAATGCTTCGCCACTCAGCTGGGACTGCCAACCAGGGTACCAGCTAGTGCCAGCTCACTGGTCTGAGACCACCAGTTCAGTGGAGGACCACTGACAGCCATTGCATCAAAAAGAAACTGAAACAACTAGGTACAAATAAGAACAAAATTTTAAGTGGAGAGGCAGTGTGCTGTGAAGCAAAAGAAAGTGAAGGTAGGGAACAGCACATCCAGGCTCCTACCCTCTGTAGAGCGTGGTCATTCATCTGGCTATTTTTGAATGAATGAAATATCTAGATATTTCAGTGGAAGATCTGTCTTGTGAAATGTTAAGGCAGCAATTCCTGTAATGCTTTATGATGTATCTTTATTTAAAATTTCATATGAAGCAAATCATTACTATGTCATTTTGCACCCTTGTTTACTAGCAAAGGAGCAATAAAAGACATGTAAGAGTGAAGAATCATTTTCTGTAGGGAGTTAAACAATCCTCCGAGTTCTCTAATCCTGTTAAAATCTGAAAGAGAGAAGTGCTAGAAGAACCTAGAGCAAGCATGTTTCCTGAAAGTTGAAATGTCCCTGTTTTCCAGGGTCCTTCCATCATTACTGAACGTTTCCAGTGTCATTGTGGGTCTTTAATTAACTGGGGTTCTGATTAATTGTTTTGTTTCCTTAAGAACCTTTTCAATGACATTATACAGATGGAGGTTGAAAGGGATCAATAAAGTTACATCAGGATCAACAGAGATTTCTGTAGTCACCAATTTTTTTGTGCTAGAAATGGCATGAAACTGGAAAGTGGTGATGGGTGGTAGAGAATTGGGGATGGACTTCACAGAGTTAATCAGAAATGTCCATGAGCTTTCCTCTACTGCCGGGTCACACACCTTCAGATGCACACATGCGCACGCACGCACACAGGCTGATCATACAGATACTCATATCTGCTGCTTGCACATGTGACAGTGATAAACAGGTTTCTGCTAGGAACAATTTAGGTGGTAATAAATCACTCTGGTAGGGGCTAGTGTGCACAGGTGAATAGCCATGATGCAAGGATATAATTGTGCATAATCAATGCAAATATGTTCTAGTGGAACGTGACAAAGACTTACTTAAGCACGTTTAGCTAGAGCCTAAAGGTTAAGGCAGAAGCAGAATGGAGGTCTCTCAGATAACACCAGGATATCTTCCCATGACAAAACAAAGTGTAAGACTAGCTTTGGCTGAAATGGTGTTAGGAAAAATATGAAGGAATAGTCTTTATGACCCTCAAGAAGCAATCTGCCAACATTCCTCAGGATTCCCCACCATTTCAGGAGCCTGGAAAATACAAAGTACAATACAGGGTACCTAGGGCAACTATAAATCATTATCAGCTCCTGTAGAAGAGAGAATAGCCTCCTAAGAAAAGGCTTAGGACTTTGAGGTTTGCTGTTGTCTCCCTTCACTGCCCACAGTTGAAAACAGATTCTTTAATGAGAAAGTGTTTTGTTAGAGTCATGAATTTCCTACAGAGACGTATTAGTTTCAACTAAACTTTCATTAAAAACAAATATCTCAAGTCCTCCGTGGAATTTATGAGCAAAGCTTAAACTTAGAAAACATCTCACATCATAATAATATAGTTAGGGTATTATGTTATTGAAAGATCAACCTAAAAATCTGGTCCTGATTAAAGCAGATCAAGAAGGAAAAATGTTCATGCTCCAGATTACTGTCCTAATAACCAAAGTAATTATGCCAGTTCTTCTGTTCTTTTCAGTAAGGATTATTGTCATAGATTCAATCCAGTTAGTCCAGCCTGCAGTCAATGGAGAGAGGTATTTTTTCATTAGAGGTAGCTTCAGCCCATCCAAAACTTGTCTGACCTTTGCAGTTGCTTCTCTGTTATGTTTAAGTCTCTAGGGATGACAGAGAAACTAAACATCCTGTATTAAGGCCTAAGAATACAGGAGATAAACTTAGACCATTCAATTTTAGGAAACTATATCAACACACAGCGGACTGAGTGACTGATAGACATTCACCTGCATGAGTGATTAGAAAGCTCACTTTAGAGGTGGCTGACCCAATGTCAAACCTCTGTAAATAAATCTGATCTCTGTCTTACAGGCACTGGATAAATCTCCTTAGAGCTGGCCTAATGCAATAGTCCTTCTTTTCCTGCTTTTGAGTCCCTTGTTTCAGGATGGGCGGGGGTGGAGAAGGGGCACTATTGGTTTCATCAGGACAGGACATGAACATCATGAACATTTTTTGAAATCTCAGGAAAATAATTATTACAGTACAGGAAAACTATCTCTTACTTGGATCTATATACAAAGGAACAGACACATCTTTGCTGTTTCTGGTCAGTAAGATAAAAAGGTATTGAAAGCACTGTTCTGGTGCAAAACGCTGTATAGATTTCTTAAAAAAAAAATGCAAGCTATGATCTACAACTGGCAAATTGCCCTATTAGTGTAAGTTTAAAGAAAAGGGTTGAAAGGTGCAAATTGGAAGGAAACATGCTCCCAGGAATCAATAGGTCCAGAGGAGTCTATTATAATAACATCAAGTCCCTGAGAGGGCATCAGGGATAAGTATGTTATTGTTAAATTAGGTGGCGCCATCTTTGCAAGGAAAACAGAAACGTAATGTTTGCTAATTGAACTATAAAAATAATAATTACCTTTGATGTAGGGGAAGGCAAAGTCACTCAGCAATGGCTCTGATTGTATAAATTGAAGCTGTTATCATCAGAGCCCAAACTAGATTAGAAGTGAGCTTCTCAAATTACATTTGGATGATACTAAACATACACAAGGCTTTGAATGTTTCCAGTACATGAGAAACAGCTTTTCTCTTTTCCCCATCCCTCACCAAACTGTCGTATGTTCTTAACTGTAGCAGCGCCTCCTTCACAGTAGCATACATTTCTTTAACAAGCTTCATTCCAACTGCAATTTCGGCAAATGGAAGTGGCAGGTTTTTTGTGTCCTAATTTCACTTCTGATGGTATCAATCAGTTATTAATTCTCTACTCTTTACAAACAGGCAATGCCAAGGATTGAGTGTTACTGAATAAACCAGTTGTGAGGGGAATTTATGAGGAATCAAACTGAAGATTTTGCAAAGGATTATGATTTATTTTTTTTCCATTCAGTGTTATGCACAATATTGTGTTACCTTATGGTGAAATATTAGTTCTGACTTGGAAAGGTGAATAAAGGAAGGAAAAGTCACTAAAACAAAACAGAGGGCAAGGGAGGCGTTGGAGTGGAAGGCTGGCAGCTAACGGTCAGTATAAACAATGCACTGAATCACCATTCAGATACACTATCAGAAAGAAAAGGACTAGCAAGAATTCTGCATACCAGGCCATTTCTGATCTCAACAGATCTTCGACATCAAGAATGAGAAAAACAGTCTAAAGACACAGTTGAGCAATAAACTGGAAATACATAAATATGGTGGATAATGTTGTGGATAATGTTTCCACTCAAATCCTATTAAAATGAGATGTCCATCTGAATGAGACATGCCCATCTGAATGAAACAGGCAAAATTGTGACATATTTTTTACTATAAGGAGTAGAAAAAAAATGCCGAAACACATAGAGTAAGACAACTTGAGTCTTCCCAGCCCAAGGCACTAGCATGGATAAAAATTTATGGAAAATTCTGAAGCATGTAAAGGTCTTATAGCTGTTACTGATGGTGTATATTCTCTTCAATGGCAATGATTCTAGAATATCTTACAATGTATATAAAAGATTTCAGGGATGTCAAAAAAAGGTTACAGCAGAAGACTACCCATGTAATTTTCTTAGAAATTCTTTCTGTCTTGTAAAACAAAACACATAAAAGAGGAGTTACCGGAAGTGAAAACCAGTGTAAGTATGGCCCTCCTAGTTTTACAATACTTTGTTCGACCAAATATGTGCATGTTCTGTATTAAATGAGAGCTCTTGAACTTCAGATTACTTCTGTTTCAGAAATAAGAAAAAAAGCTTCTGGTGCAGCAAGCTGGCTAGAAAAGACCAGAGTGCAAAAATTATTTCCCCGTACAACAAAATACACATTTAAAAACACTTTTCTGTGCCCTATTTGGCTGAAAGTTTCATATTTGTATATATGTGTGTGGGTGTATATTTAAAAGACGGTAGGAGCATGAGTGAGTTGTGCCAAAAAGACATGCCAAAATTGTATTGGCTCAAATATTTTTCTTATGCCATACAGAAGTTCAAATCCTACCTTAAATTATTACTTAATTTGTACATCCACAACTAGAGATGTGCTCCCAGGAAAACCATAATAAGAAAGATTCAAAGTTGATTACTTAAAAAAAAAAATAAAAAAAATTACTGCAGATTAGAACACTCTCGTGGGAAATTGTATTCAAAACTGAATATATGTCCTAAGTAGTGGCTATTCTAGATTTGTACTTCCGACCACAAATTTTCCTGGGAGTTTAAATCTTTTTAGATAAGAGTTTAACTGAAACCTGTATATTCTTGTGTAAATGTTTAATTTTGGTCAATTAGTTTATTCTGATTAAAACCAAATTAGTATGAAGAAATAATTCTAAATAATTGTAGTTGGGCAGGTGTTAAACTAAAGAATAAAAAAAAAAAGCAGGTGAAAAGCAGGAACAAACATGTACTCACTCAGAACAAAATCAGAATATTGAGAACCAAATTAATCAAGACACTGAAGGACATGAGGAGAAGATATTATTTAATTGCCTGTACACCACTGCTTGGAGCCTGGATAATAAACACAGGGAATTGGAATTGCTCATTTATGAGCATAAATTTGACCTAGTTGGTATTACTGAAACCTGGTGGGAAGAGTTGCATGACTAGAATTTTAAAATTAGAGGATATAACCTTTTAAAGAAGGATACGATGGACAAAGGAGAAAAGAGAATGGCACACTACTACCTTAGGAAAAAAAAAAAAAAAAAAAAGGAAATTATAGTTGACTTGTACTTATGAACCAATGTATTTCTACTCTGTAGTTGGGGAAAATGTAAATTATTTTCAGATCACTGGGTGATACAACTGAAATACTTTGCATTCAAACACTAATTATAGAGAAAGTGAAGGAGGAGATCCCCAAACCTCCAGTATTTACATTCAAGATTTTCAAAAGAGCTGGGTGAAGTTTCCTCTGGAATGTAATGGGTAACTGGGAGTCTAGTGGCACAGAAAAGTCCTCAAAGATCTGGAGAAAAAATTGAAGTACAGAAATATTTAGAAATGAAAATGGGATGACCCAGATAAATGTCCTTCTGTCAGTTAACCTAAGGCAAACAATAAAATGTCTAACATGAGATTTAATTAACACAGAATTATAGGAAGGTAATAAAACTAATATAAAATAAAATTGGTTTATAAAAATAGATCTACAGTAATTTGATGCCTTTTTGTAAAGTACAAGTGAAGAGTGATGATGCCAATTGTGATTATCTAATGTTTGAACTTCCAAAGACTCAATCTGATATCAGAAATGGTTTTGTCAAGATAAGTCAACATATTATCTTCAAAATAGACTAGGTCTCAAACTGAAATGAAATTGAGGAATCCCCGTAAAGCAGATGTGCTTTTGAGCAGAATATCATCCCTGGATAGGTTTTCTTAATGGGGAGCATTAAAAAGAAAGGAGAAAAAGCCTTTGGAACTGGTCACTTGAAAAGAAAATAAGAACATAAGCTATTACTAGGGAGTGGGAAAACTCAGCTTTGAGAATGGATGATTCTGGAACAGACTTCATCATAGTGGTCAAAAAAGGTTAGTATGAACACTGATCATACAAAAAGGGCAAATTACACCAAGCCAATTGCAATATTTCTTTATTTAACACTGGTATAGCTGTAATTGGAATACTGTGCTCATTTCTCATCTTTCCAGTACCTCAAGGGGGCCTAGAGGAAAGACAGGGAGAGACTCTTCAGTAAGGCCTGTTGTGACAGGACTAGGGGTAATGGATTCAAAATAGAGGGGGGTAATGGATTCAAAATAGAGGGAGGTAGATTTTGATTAAATATTAGGAAAAAAATTTTTACATTTAGGGTGGTAGAACACTGGAACAGGTTGCCCAGAGAGGTGGTGGATGCCCCATCCCTGGAAATGTTGGCCAGGTTGGATGGGGCTCTGAGCAACCTGATCTGGCTGGAGATGTCCCCGCTGCTTGCAGGGGGGTTGGACTAGATGACCTTTGAAGGTCCCTTCCAACCCTAACCGTTCTATGATTCTAAAAAGGAGATCTGCAAGTTGGAAAGAAAGCAGAGAGAACCACAAAATTGAGTGAAAGCCCGCTTTTATTGATAGACTCAAGGAGTTCCATCTGGTTAGGTAAACAGAAAAAGGTTAAAGGTATGACTGGGCCTAAGACAGTCATCTACCTTTGATCTACACTTCTAACAGTTATCAAGGTCTATGACTGTTTGCTTTGTCATAGAGGTGTCTCTAGTGGTGATTCACTAGGCTCTGTGAGAGCTGAAATGGATCACCCTCCAGAGAAGCCTGTTTCTGACTGCATTGACTACAAAGGGAGCTGAGCCAATTAGCTTTGCCTAAGCCAACACTTAAAGTTAACTGAGATGAATCCTGTTTTAAATGTCCTTACAAGGAGCAGAAGTGTTCTTACAGAAGGTTCTTGAACTTAGTTAGATATATGAAATCCAGAGGCTGAACGTTGAGCAAATGTATTTTCCATCCACTTGGTACCTTAACCATTCTTGATAAGTCTCTGTATTTCTCTTCCACTAATGGGGAAAACTGAGGTGATTACATCTGGAAATATTTCATTTTAGTATTTGAATTTAGATCAGATCACTTTAAGCTATTTAGACTACAAGTTGTGTGGTTTTTTTCCTGCCTTTTTGTTCTATAAAAGCAGTCTCCCACCATTCAATAATTTGCAGTGCATTGCTATCTGTGCTCCCCTCCTAAGAACTTCTAAGTGAAAACAGTAAGATTTCCATTTGTTTCTCTTTCCTAAAATAAATCATCTAATTTAAATGAGTGCTGATTTTGTGAATTTCTATAGTTTGTGTTTTTCAGTAACTGTTACTACAATGGTTCCACCTGATTTCAGGGCTCATTTTGAGACTATTTATCTAGGGATGCATATGAATAGGGGCAGTGGAATATTACACAAAAATATCTGATATTGTGGTGATCAGATCTGTTATGTCCACATAGCTCAGCGTCAGTGATCTACCAGCTTTAGATCTGATACAGACTAGCCACATTGGTACAATTACTTTTTAATCTTCACAGGGGTTGTTAGATGAGATCTCACCCTAGGATAATCTCTCCTTGTCTCTGTTATAGCCTATGAATTGTAACATACTAACCATCTTAAAATCTGTATGTACGTAGAGCAGTGATTTAATGTCAATCTTGAAGCCTTCACAACTGCTTGAGTCCAACCTACAACACTACCCTTCCATGTCAAGGGATACTATGAGCTGCCATAGTGGAAGGCCTCTCTCAGAAGCAAACAGAAAAGATGTTTTGCCTTTAGGGGAACACTTTAATTGTCTGTACAGAGAATCTGTAATGTACTCCATATATCTTTGTTTAATACCAGAAAGTAAATCAGACCATTTTGGTCTCAGTGCCACATCAGAAGCCATTAGAGGCATTCCTCAGCCCACCTGATATTGCTTCTCACCAGTAGGGAAGACTGGCAGACCTTTGACATTGACTTACTTTTTCCTTTCTTTGGACCGTGTGACTGATTTGGTAAGCTCTTCAGATTCAGTTCAAGCAATGGTATTAAACTACTTCCACCAGTTACCCCGTAAGAACTGTCTTCTCTACTATTTTTATATTACATTTCTTACATATGATATGTGGTCAAAAGTATCCCTTCTGCAAACTGGTGCTCGAAGAACACATTCTATGTACAAAGATTAAGTGAGGGCGGGTTATATACGATTTTGTATGTCATAAATGGATTAATGGTCATTAGATGAGCGGTAATGTTCAAATGAATCTTTGTGTTTCATTTCAGATCCCATGATGTCTCTCTCTCCCGCCTTGTCTGTATTGCTCTCATTCAGATTCCTGGGTGTTTTACGTTAATTGAGTTCACAATAGGGCCTTATTTCAGTAGCTAATAAGAAAAAAATATATTTTATACTCATTGCCTTTCCTCATGGTATTTGCAGGATCAGAATTATCTCTCAGGCTTCTAAATTTTCTGTCAAATTTGATTGAAATTGGCCAGAGGGTTCAGTGATATTGTGGAGACATGGACAAACTCAGTATCACACAGACAGTGTGACCATGTAACCCTTAGTGCCTTAGGAAAAAAAGAAAGAAAGGCATTTATCTGACACAGCATGAGGAAAACCGTTGGGACAAAAACAAAACCGTAATTAGATATTCAGACTAAGTTTCACAGTGGTTTATGCTATTTTAACTCTTTTAGTGTCCATTCCAAAATTGATATATTGCAGTAGGAGCTTTCCACTGACTTAGGAGCACTTTGAAGAAGGTTCCTAACAAAAGGCAGTGAAGGGCTTGGAAATTCACAATGCAAACTATGATGATGTTGACTTACTGCATATGCTGGGTAAGTACCCTGGTTAAAAACATAATTTTCTTATTTTTACTTCTACAGATTTTTCATCCTGGACCTAACGACATGTTAAATCACCATACAGTGGTTTATAATAGAGATTTTAAAATAATGCAACGGCATAACGTAGTAGAAGGATAATTAGCATGTGGCTCTATTCAGTGATGAAGTGGCACTCCAGTTCTCCAAGGCTGAGAGCCACTGCTGTAGATATTCTCTTTCTAACATAAGAGACACTTTTCAGTTTCACCTGCAGGAATATTTTATTGGAATAACTCAAGGTCTCACTTGCAAAAACATCTGTTCACCCCATATGCAAAAAGTATTGCTTCAGGGTCCTAGCATCTGAGAGTCATTGATTAGGAAAAGACCCAGCTCTGAATAGTTGATTTTCTATTATAGAAGTAATGAAGGGAAAAAAAAACCCTGAGATATTAGTGAGGGGAGGCTGTAGTGAACACAGAAAAGATAGACGGTGAAAAGATTGGAATTTTAGGGCTTCTTTTTTTTGCACAACTCAGGCTGAAGATTTTGCACAGGAAAGAACGAGTTATGTCATCATCTTCCAATGAGACGAAGATGGATGATTTGATTATAGTGTTTAAAAAAAAAAGTCTAAAAATATATTGGAAAAAATATACATATACTTTTTAAGCACTGATTTGAAAGTGTATGAATTTTAACTAGAAATTTATTTCTGAATGAGAAATACATTCTTTTGTATGAGCCCTTTTGAATGAGCCACATTCTTTTGTGAGACAGTTCTGCTCATTCCACAGAGAAGCCCATCTGCAACTGCAGTCCACTAGAGCACTTCCAGTTTAGTAGCTCTGTCTTCCTTAATAAAGTTCAAATACTTGTCCGTGATGGCTGCTGTTCATAGACTTTTTGGGTGTGTGGAAAGAACATCCTCACAAGACTTAAAATTAAACTCCTATATGTTGCCATAGCAAATCTATAGCGATTATGGACTTCCCAGTCATCTCTCTCTATTCCACAACTGTAGCTGGTCAGACTTCCATACTGTGAGCGTGGATGCCACTGCTGTTTTAAAAGCTACTGTCTGCTCCTCTGTTATTTACACTGCAGGTTAAATATTTTTCAGTTCAGGAGAATACTGCCAATATCACACACAGGAATGGTAAAATAAGGTGAGTAGCTTATGGGTCAATCACTGTGAGTGTCTGGGGAGCAGATGTGTGTGTGACTGTCTCCTTTAGTAAATATTATGAAAATTATCTTGTTTTCTTGTAGTTTCTTCCAAAATAGAGAAATATATCTGGTCACACTCTTTAGCATTTCTGTGTTTCTGTCTGCTGTCTGCTCAGTGCTGTCCAGTTCTTTCTGAAATTATTGGAGCTTGATCCCCAACTGATATAACAGTGTCAAATACAAATAAATTTCTATTAAGATCGAGTGTGTTATGAAATGACACTTAAAAAAAAAATCCAGTAAATGGAAAGCCTTTTCTGTTTCTTTGCTTCAAGACAAATAACATTATTACTGCAATAGTTGTTTTTAAAGGACATCTTGCATTTCTACTCCAAATTTCTCTCAGTGTCTCAAGCTGTAATCAGTGCTAATCATCTTCTACCCCTAGTAAAATAACTGACCAAAATTCCAGCCAAAAAAAAAAAAACGTTTCTGCTTGCCAGCTTCTTTATACTAATGCTTTCAGCCTTTTAAATGGAATGGAAGCCACATAAATAAAGTGGAAACCTGAAGAGAGCACTTCTGGACATTAAGGGTGGTTTGAAGCAGTTCCATAAATGTGGGGGCATATCTCCATGGGCAAAGCCCATGCTCAAAAGTTAAAAGATGTAAACCATCACAGGTACAGAAGCTGTATAGTTGCATTAACACACTGCAGTGACCAAGAAAATATGTAATTTTCTAGGTATCAAGCTATTGCAGTGAGGAGCTTTTGGGTCATATTTGTCTCAGTCAGTCACCTGGGAGCATTTTACCAGCTACTGCACACAACTTTCTCTCCCAAGCCATGCAGTCGTGGTCTGTGTGGTTTGTTTTCATGAGAATATGCAGGAAAAGCAAGGAAAACTAACAATGTCTGTGTATGTAAAGCAGGTAAATCATGGTAGAATGTTGCCTGACTTTACAAAGATACTTCAATTCACATGAAGCCTCCATTTCCAGTGGTATCTTACCCTGTTAACAGAGAATTCCTTTAGCAAAGTAGAACCTTCTAAACTTGTTTCCATGTCTGCCTGGCAGTTCAGTTCAACACAAATTGCAGCAATTGTTAAAGCTATTAAAATGTCTGATGATCATCACAGCTATAAGTGCTGTATCCTAGTTTGAATCCTTCCATTTTCCTTAATCTTCCTTATAGCGTTTAGATTTCTAGCAAATTCCATTGATTTAAAACCAAATAAAGCAAGTGGAAAAGTTAAAGTACAGTTGCATGATGGTTGGATTAGATTTTTATTTTAAATTTACCAGCAACATTCTGCAAGTTTACATTAGAGAATGAGAATATTTCTCCTTGGGCAGCTCCATGAACAGTGCTGCAAACTTATCTGAATGAAAAATGTTAGATTTTGTCCAAGGCAGGACTAAACAGCCCTTGTTTCTAACCCAGTTTGCAAATTCCCATGTTCCAAAGAGCTTGAAAAATTCCTTAAACATACAATAAGTAATTTATATCTTTTGTTTTTCCCTATAAATACTGTCCTTCCTGAGATCAAATATTCACTGCTGCAGAATCCTGAAAATGAAAATCTACATTGCCACCTTTGTGTCCTTATGTAAATCCCAATTTAAAACTCTACCTTTTCTGTGATACCTACAAATCACTGCCATCTAGTATTGTTTAGAGAGCAATAGAGCTATGGCAGTTTGAGTTATTGCTTGTCAACTGAGGGAAGTAACTGTTTGTTCATATATTCTTAGCCTGCTTCAAATGAAAAGTAAGTTAACAAAACTTTCTTATGTGAAGTGAGAATTAAGCCACATCACCTAGCAATTTGAGTGCACAAATAATACAAATTTTAGGTACTTGCCAGAAATAACAATCTTACTTTACATTTGGCAACTCAAGCTGCTGATGTAAATCTACCGATATTGGATTCCTAAATCTGGTGCTATTTACAACCACTTACATAAGAAAATAATCTAAATTAGGCAAATGCTTTTTTTTATTATAATGTATTTTCCTCTCTCTGCACCTCATGTGATACTTTGCTTACTTGTTTGATGTCACTGAAATCTTAATTTAAGAATTTTAACAGAGTAAGGATTGGTTTTGTATTTACTGCTTTTCTGGATAATTTTGCTTCAAATCATCATCAAGGTAAAAAAAGTTCCTAGTAATGCATAATTAAGAGGGAATGCCAAAACAGAAAAGTCACTGTTTACTGTCCAAAAAAGACAGAGATGGCCTCAGAAACTGAAGTAACAGAAATAACAATGGCTCTCCCGGGGGCCTCCTCTTCTCCAGGCTGAACAGCCCTAACTCCCTCAACCTTTCTTCATAGGAGAGGTGCGCCAGCCCTCTGATCATCTTTGTGGCCTCCTCTGGACTCACTCCAACAGGTCCTGTGTAGTCCCTCCAACAGACACCGTGGTGGTTGAAATCCACTATGAGGATCAGGGCTTGTGACCATGAGGCTATTCCTGTCTGTCTGTAGAGGGCTTTATCCGCTTGCTCTTCCTGGTCAGGTGGCCTGTAGCCAACCCCCACTATAACGTCACCTGTTCCTTCTCTCCCTTCAATCCTGACCAATAAACCTCAAGTCAGCTTCTCCAAGGCAGAACACCATTAACTCCAGTCAGCTGTTGACATAGAGGGAGACATCCCCACCTCATCTCCCCTTCCTGTCCTTCCTAAAGAGCCTGTATCCTTCCATTCCAACACTCCAGTCATAGGAACCATCCATCACATCTCTGTAATACCAATAAGATCATAACCCTGCAGGCATGCACACATCTCTAACTCCCCTTCTTTATTCCCAATGCTATGTGCATTTGCATGGAGGCACTTAAATTGGGCCTCTGATGAAAATGACTTACTGGCTGGAGTGGCTGGAATTCTTTTGTGCTGCTCTTCGGGTACTTTCCTGCTGATTTGTGATCTTTCTCCAGACTCTGGACTTGTGATGCTGGCACTGGCATCAAACTGGTAGGAGTGGGATGGACTGCGGTTCCCCTTACCTGGCAACTTTAGTTTAAAGCCCTTTTCACCAACTTGACAAGCTTATGACCAAAGATGCTCTTCCCCTTCTCTGATAGATGGGCCCAATCAGCCCCTAGTAGACCAGATTTCTCACAGTGAGTCCCATGATCTAAGTAGCTGAACTCCTCACTGTGGCACCCGTCCAGTAACCATTTGTTGACTTGCCAGATTCGACTGGCCCTTTCAAACCCCTTCCCTTTGACCAGGAGGGTTGATGAAAAAAATTTCCTTCACTTCAGAGTCCCTACTACCACTCCCAAGGCTCTGTAATCCTTCTTGATAGTCTTCAGGCTGCTCCTGGCTGTATCACTGGTGCCCACATGAAACAGCAGCAGTGGATAATATTCAGTGGACTGTATGAGGCTTGGTAGTGTCTTCATGACATCCCTGATAGGAGGCCCTGGTAAGCAGCACACCTTGCTAGAGAGTACATTGGATTGGCAAATGGGTGCCTCTGTACCTCTTAGAAGAGAATCACCCACTACTGTCACCCATTGCCCTCTCTTAGTTGTGCTGCTCATTATACAGGGAGCAGGTCGGGCTGCCTTGCTCAGCTCCAGTGTCTCTCCTGTTGTGACGGGTCTTTCCTCTTCAACCTACAGAGCGGTGAAGTGGTTCTGCAAGGGCATCTCAGGCATTGGGGGAAGTTTCTTCCTCCTGCTAGTCCTTGTCATTGCAAACTTCCATTCTTCTGCATCACTGGCCCCCATCCCTTCTGCGCATGCCAGTAGGGGAGTTTGTGGCTGTTTGTCTGTGGGTCCACTGTAGACTAAGCTTGGAACCAGCTCTCTCTTTTTTACCCTTCTCGATGCCATGCAGCCTTCTCACCACCTCCTGCAGCCACGTGCGGCAAGAGGTCATCCACCTGGGTACATCTTTTGCAGGCAGGGCTGCTGCCTGTTCCTGCCCCAGGAGAAAGGTCCAGGCACTTCCTGCAACCTGAGGTCTGCACTGAAGCCTCTCCCTCCAGCAGCTCCGTCTGCATGGAGGCACTGGTAAATGGTCGCAGTGCTCCTCGGGGCTGCCTTTGGTACAGGTGGGGAGGGGCTGCTGTGAGTCCCAGTCCTGCTCATGCCTTGTCAGCTGCTTGCATCAGAACTGCTGGCTCCCAGCATGTCTCTGTGGTCCCCTGGGGTTTCTCTGGCTCAGGAAACTCCCCTGTACGCCAAGATCTCCCACTCTGCTGCAGAATGCGCCTGTACTGGACCCGATCACCTTGGTGAGTGACTAATTCTGGCTTCTGTTCCAAAGTACCATGCAGCAGGGCTGAATGCTGTTGAGTAGCTGTTATATTAAACTTTCCAAAATCTCAAGCTATTTGCCAGGTGGATAAAGTGTACAAGTAACTAGAAATCTTTTGACAGAAACCAGCTATATTACATCAGTGCAAGACCAGGGGAGAGGCATTGTGAGGCTTTATGCACCCTCTTTATATGTAGTATTGCAAATACAGACCAAAGGGAATGCGATGCAATTGATTCTGTTATATAAATTGACATTCTTTGTACCTGTATCCAGCTGAAAACTCAATATAAAGGAAAGCTCCAGAAGTACTCTGCTGAGGTGCGAGGCTCCTCTTCTCTGCAGCTGTGCCGACATTAAGAGGCGTGCAGCGAATCCTTTCTTGGACTGCCACAGCAGAGACCCTGGCTTCACACTTGCCTGTTTCTTCCTTTGTCTTTTTAATTAATAATCCCCAAAATGTGTCTGGATGGTTCTCCCCTCTCTTTGCCACTCTCTCAACACCCACACTCACTCACCCAGCAAGGGAGAGGGAAGAAAGAAAGGTGGGGTGGGGGTGGGAGGTGGGGGAGATGCCAGCTTGAAATTAACAGAGACAATTGCAGTTGACATAATGATACAACATAATCCTAGCAATTAACTCACAGAGCAGCACAGCAAGTTCATTCTCAATGCTCGCAGCATTGCTTCCCTCTTCCCCTCCCTGCCTTCCGCTGAGTGGAGGAAACAAGAAGGCGTCAGTCTCTAAAGAGAGCCCGTTCGGAGCCCATTCTTAAAGACTTTAGCTGTCCTGGCTGTCATCTATGGATGTGCAAGCTAGATGCAGCCATCCATCTACTTGGTCCATCAGCTGACAGCGGATGACTTTGCTCAGGAGTGGCACTTAGATTTACCCCAGGGGGGGCAGGCCGAGGATGAGGCTGCACACAGCTGTGCCATCTGTTCCAATAATACCACATTACTCTCTAAACTCAGTAATGAAGGCTCTTGAGTAATCTTTCATCAGAATGACTTCATGGCATTAAAAATGCATTTCAATACATAGCTTGTTTAAATATTTAACCCTCTTTGGCTTTGAGAGATTGATTCAGATCCGCGGTGTTTATATGTGTAAGAAACATTGATTTTCATATGTAGGCCTGCATTAATTCATGAAGACATGAGCATCCACAGAGAAAGAGTGCACTGTGATAAACGGACTTTCAAACTTTGGAATGTGATTGGGGACAATTGGTCTTCTGGCTTTGATTTTCCTCAGTGTGAACTTTTCCTTCGGAAGAGATTTAGGTTGGACTAAATAAGTCAAGCACACCATGGACTGGTATCCAATTAGCTTTAACGAGAGTTGGATCATTCTCATTTACCTGCCACTCTCTTTTTCTTTCATTCCCTGTCTGTCCTTTGTCCTGATTTTCGACCCATCTGGCATTGTCAGTTCAAGCAGTGTGGTTTTCTTAATACCTTTTTTTTTTTTTTTTTTTAATT